>CM060731.1:30133329-30274329 GCA_030704615.1 Takakia lepidozioides | reverse complement strand
GTGCTGGGCTGTGATAGGCTGTGTCTGTGTCGCTTGTTCTGCCCGCCCTGGTCATATATGCTCGGCCTAGCGACAAGTGCTCCATACTCCGTTGGTAACACTGGCGCAGCCCGTGACTGCTTTTGCGTTTCAACATGCAAATCATGCTGCAATGGTTTGTCATGGATACCACTGTACCCCTTCAACTTATTAGCATTGACTCTTCCCAGCATCTCTTTGTTAATGGTTTGTAACATGGCGGTGTTGTTATCATACATCTTTTGTATGACATAAGGTCCTTTCCATGGTGATTTAAGCTTAGAAGCTTTAATCTTTCCCTTCTTCTGCAACCATAGAACCAAATCTCCCGTCTTAAAAGTCTTTAACTTGCCTTCATCAAACTGTTCCTTCCTCTTCATCTGAATTCTGGTCATATTATCAGCTGCATCAGCACGTACTTCTTCCACATGGTATAATTCATGTTTCCTGACTTTAATGGAATCTTGCAATTCCATTCTCTTTCCCCATTCCGTTCTCATGGTAGGTAACAGGAATTCCACTGGAAGTAAGGCTTCCATACCATAAACTAATTGGAATGGTGTATACTTAGTGGTGACTTTATATGAAGTCCTGTATGACCACAAAGCTGTCAGCAGCTTTGTATCCCAATCCGTTCTGTTTGCATTGACTATCTTAGCCAAGATAGTACATAGTATTTTGTTGGTAGCCTCTGCCTGCCCATTACCCTGTGGGTAATATGTTGTACTCTTCCTATGCACAATCATGAACTCTTTAGTCAACAATTCAATGGTCTCATTAATGAAGTGACTTCCTTGATCACTGATAAATTCCAAGGGACAGCCAAATCGTGTAAGTATGTTCTCATACAGAAACCTTGCTGTGGACTTGGCTGTGTTGTCCCTCAAAGCTTTAGCTTCCACCCACTTCGTAGTATAATCAGTGTGTATGTTGTAATTATGTACCTGTTCTGTGTATTCTTGGCTGGTGGGTTAATTGGTCCAACAAAGTCTAGTCCCCATTTCTGAAATGGTTCCGTAGGCATTGTAGGATGATGCAAAGACATTTTCCCAGATCTCTGCAAAGGTCCCAGCCTCTGACATTCATCACAACTCTGACAATACTTGTGTACATCTTTGAACAAAGTAGGCCACCAGTAACCTGCATGTAGTATTTTCCTGCTGGTAGTCTCTTCTCCAAAATGACCTCCTGCCACTCCTTTATGAACTTCCTCCAAAACTTTATTAACTTCATGGTGGTATAAGCATCGCTTCAGCACTCCATCTGGTCCTAGCTTATACATTCTGCTCCCTACCATAGTGTAAGGTAGAGCCTTGATAGCAATTCTCTTTCTCTGCTCCTTTCCATAACTTGGTGGGCACTGACCATGAGCAAGGTAGTATCTGATTGGCCACTGCCAATCTAACCAGTCATCTGCACTTCCCTGCACCTCCATACAAATAACTCGCATCAGGTAATGATCATCTACTCCTGTGGCTGGCCTCTCCTGTTGATAGTCGTGACAAATGATCCGCCACAAGATGCAAACGGCCAGGCTTGTAAACAACTTCGAACTCAAACTCGTGCAAGATTATTAACCACCTCGCTATCTTCCACTTATCAAAGGTTTGTTCACCAGTATATCAGAGCCTGGTGATCCACATAAACATAAACTTCTTCCCAATAGGTAATGCCTGAATTTCTTGACTGCATAATCATTGCCAATGCTTCTCTTTCAGTTGTGCTATATTCTTTCAGCATTGTTCATCAATGCTAGCATAGTACACAGGTGAATCTATTTCCTGTAACATTCTGGGCTAACACGCTCCTAGTGCTTCTCCAGAAGCATCACAGTGAACATGAAATATTTTCTGCCAGTGAGGACTAATCAGCACAGGTGTAGTTGTTACTGACAATGTAAGTTCCTCAAAAGCCTGTTGACATTCAGGTGTCCATGCAAACACTGCATCTTTCTTCAGAAGTTGCTCAATGGTGCTGCTATCTGTGCATACCGTCTGACAAATCTTCTGTAATAACTGGTTTGTCCAAGGAATCTCCTTAGACTCTTAACATTCACTGGTGGTGGAGAGGCTTTAATGGCCTCTGTTTTCCTGGGATCCACAAGAAGTCCCCTCTTACACACAATGTGTCCCAGAAGCACCCCTGAGTTCACACAGAAAGTACACTTCTCTGGATTCAGGCCCAGACCTCTCATCCTGCATCTGGCCAGACATAACTCCAATTTATGCAAGTGCTCATTCTTAGAGCTGTACACACTGAAATCATCCAAGAACACCTGCATGAAATCATCCAGATACTCATGAAAAGATTCACTTATCACTCTCTGAAAGGTCGCTGGTGCATTACAAAGTCCAAAGGGCATGACTTTGTATGCATAAGCACCCCAGTCTGTGATGAAAGCTGTTTTTCCTTGGTCTCCTTCTGCCACTTGCACTTGATTATAACCACTGAAGCCATCCATGAATGAGTACATCTCATGGCCTGCCACAGTGTCTAATACTGCTTCTGTGAATGGCAAAGGGAAAGGATCTTTCTTCGTACAAGCATTCAGCTTCTTGTAGTTCACACAAACTCTTAGTTTACCATTCTTCTTGGGAACTATCACAATGGGTGACAACCAAGTTGTATACTCTATTGGGTATATAAACTTAGCCTCAGCCAACTTCTTGATCTCTTCTCCAACCTTCTGTGCGTAGTTGGGATTCATTCTGTACCTTGCCTGCTTGATTGGTACTGACCCGGTTCCAGTTCAATCTTATGCTGACAGATTTCAGGTGGTATCCCTTTTAAATCCTCATAGCTCCAAGCAAATACATCTCTGTATTTGATGAACAAACTCTTAGCTTCTTCAAAGAATTCTGGCTCCAAATCAGCTCCTACCTTCACCATCCTCGGTTCCTCTTTAGTTCCCACATTCACTTCCCTCACTTGCTCATCAGCTGTGATTGTCCAACCAGTCACCACTTCATCCTGTAAACTCACAGTGGCTGGTTCCTCTAGGATTTCCATTTCTCCTTCTTTTTCTTCATAGAAATGTGATGGGTAACTGCTGGTTTCCTCTTCAATCGGTGTTGTTGACACTACACCACAGCAGATACCCCTTAAACAACTTAGGCCTTCCAGCCGCATCTCTGCAACCTGCTCCCACTCTGGGTGTGCAGCAAACAGGGTAGCTTCCTGCTCCTCATCCAGTCCTCCTCTCCAGTCATACTCTCTGACTCCTCGAGGTCTTCTCGTAGCAGGTAATCTACTAGATTTCTTTGTGGTAATTTGTATCTCGTGTATCCCATTATGCACGGTTAGTAACTGAGAATTCCAGTCATGGAATACCCTGGCCTGTTTCAGCCACGGACGTCCCAATAATAAGGAGTAAGCCTCCATGACTTCATCCATCTTCAACACAGTTACTGTGATCATAAAGATCATCTTCTGTATCTGTATCTTAACTCCTCTTATTAATCCCAATGGCTGTACACTTCTTTGATCTGCCATTGTTACTGTAAATGGGGCTGGTTTCATGTTACTTAGACCAAGCTTCTTCCTTAATTGGTCTGTCATGATATTTACTCCAGAACCTCCATCTATCAGTACATCAGTTAGTTCTGTGCTTCCAATTCTCAATTGGATTACTGGCATAGAATCATCAAAGTCCATGACTGTTTCTCGCCCTTCGGCTTCACATTATAACTGGTCACCTTGCTGTTCAGGTCTGTGTTTCCTGTCTCCTGGGCAATTCGATTGATTGCTTGATACAGCCTGTGCCTACAATAAGGTGCCACAGCCAATAGTTGTCCAATGGTAATCTCTGCTTTGGTCTGGCATATTATTTCAGCCAAAGTCTCTTCATTACTTTGCATGTCTGCATCTTCTTTCTTCTTTCATCCTCACTCACTTCTTCTTCTCCATCAGAATCAGAGGAATCTGCCACAGGAATATCAGTACTCTTCTGCGTTTCCCTTATGGTATCTGCCACTTCCTTGTGCAGTTCCTTCTCATCTCTCCAAGCCTCATCATCTTCCGGCATATCACTGCCACCTTCATTATCATCTTCTTCCTCTACTACTGGAGGTATTAGTTTGGCTTTACTTCTTGTTACTATCATTGTACTTACTTCTGGTACAACACATGGCCTAACCATGTGAGCTGCCACCACTGGGCCCTCATTCACAGGAGCTCTCATCTCATTCTGGTGTCTAATCCAGAATGAACAGGCTGCCTTGCGATGTCTGGCTGATTACAATAGTAACAGAGTTCTTCACCATTGGGTCCTCGCCCTTGGTCTGCTCTTGGATTATTTCTGTAATCCTGATTCCCGGGCTGGTAATTCCCCCTTGGATTACCCTGATAGTTGCCTCTGGAATTTCCTTGGTAATTCCCTCTTGAATTACCTCTCCCTTCCATGCCATTGTTATAACCACCAGACCTACCATAGTGGTCCTGATCATTGTTTCTTCTTGGCTGGGGCTGCCTGATGCACCCTTACTTGCCTAGGTTCTCTTGCAACTGTCCTTCTGTTGTAGTAACAATTCTCATTAGAATGGTTATCCATTTTACAGATAGTACAGTGTTTCTCCTTCATGTGGCATTCTATGGTGGTATGGCCTTCATTCTGGCACTTTGCACACCATACACCCTTCCTCCAATGTGTTGCAGCCTCTGTAGCATACTTCTTCAAGATTTCTTCCAATCTTTTCTCATAGTTATCCCTCTTCAACTTCTCCTTTCTCTTACTCTTCCTTTTTAGTTCTTGCTCTTCTTCTTGATCTGACTCATCCTCAGAGTCCTCATCATCCCTTTTCTCTCTCCTGAGCATTCCCAATTGCTCAATTCTGTTTGCAGTTTCAAATGCCTCCTCCACTGTATTATGGGGTAACATATCCACTTTCTTTTGCAACTCTGGTCTTAGTCCACTCACAAACCAAGTCTTCTGTAACCCTGGTGCTGGTACTGCAGCCAGCTTTTTCATCATCAATTCCATCTTTTCCATATACTCCTCAAACATTTTCATGCTTCTTTTGCTTTAAACTTTGTAAACTTCCATACACTTCATCCTCAGTTTTACTTGTCCTGAACCTATTTCGGAATGCTGTATTCAAGCCATTCCAGGTTAGGAAATGATTATCAGGGAATCTTGCATACCATTCACTTGCTTTCTTTATAAGTGAACAAGGAAACAATCTCATCTTGGCATCATCGCCATTCTCATTGTTCACTATACACATGTGCTCAAATTGGCTAATGTGTACATCGGGATCCCCTTTTCCTGAATATATTGGAAAATGTGGTTTTGCCCATGTTGGTTGTAACGCCATCTGTGGCCCTACTTTCTGCCCACTGACAGGTGCTGGCACCCTTGCTGGTGCTGGTCCTTCTGGACCTGTTGTTGTTGTGGTGGATCTTCCACCAAGTGGTGGCCCTTGAGCACTCCTGCTTCTGACCCCACGATATTCACAGTATTCCCAGCTTCAGTTGCACTACTTCCCACACTCCCTGTCCCCCCAGAGCCAGATCCAGGCAGCCCGCCTGATCCCCCTGAGCCGACACCTTCGTTGGCCTGTGATCCAAGTGCTCCACTTGATCCAGGTCCAACGGGTTGGGATGTCCTGGTTGTAGTCTCAACCTCAGCTGTTGGGTCTACTTCTTCATATTCTTCCTCTTCCAATTTCTTCTCTCTGTTTTCATCCTCCAAGTTCTACCCTTGGGTTTCTTCTTCACTCATGTAACTCAACTGTAATGGTGTTGGAGAGTCTGAACTCTCCGTTGGCTCTGCCACATCCTCCTCCTTCTTCACCTTCCGCTTCAGAAACTAGAGTTCCTGCTTGGTGTTCCATGCCAACTCTTATCAAAGATTTCTGTCAAATCTTTTATCCAGGGATGTACCTCAGATCTTTCACCTCGTGATTGATCTTCTTCCCGTACCAATTCCCTTAATCTTTCTTGCAAAGAAACAGAAGGAGTGGCATCCAACTCTAGTTCTTCCGGTATGGGTGATGTACTCTTTGATCTTAATGGTGTGAGAGGTCCAGATGATTCCCCTATGTCTATTCCTCTCTCCCAAAGATATAGATAATTAGCTTTCAGATAGCTTTCTCTTTTTGCTGAATATCTCGTAACAGCCCGACACAGCCCATCACAGCCAACACAACCCGTCACAGCCGACACGCCACACACAGCTAGTCACAGCCCGACACAGCCAACACAGTCGCACAGCCAGTCACAGCCCGACACAGCCGGTCACAGCCGGTCACAGTTTCACACAGCCAGTCACAGCTTGACACAGCTGTCACGACCATAGGGAACGGATAGCAGGACAGGGAACGACTATGGGGAACAACACATGCGAATGGAACATGTTAGTTCACGGACGACGGTTAGTGAGGGAAACGGTTAGAACAACGGGTAGGAAGATAAAGCGAGGAGCAAGGACTGAAAGGAGGATGATTCTTGGAGCACTTCGGGGGGGAATCACTGCTGGAAGGAGTGGGATGAGCACTTCTTGGGAAAGACTTCGGACATCACTGGGGGAAAGGAGGAGAGAGAGCGTATCTCTAAGCAGAAAGATGGAGAGCAGGAGTAGGAGGAGGATCTGTTGATGCTTATGAATGCAGGCAGTTAGAATTGTAATGTAGAACAGATTAGAGACTCCATGGCTTCAGCCTGATACTTGATAGATATTAATATGATACACACTTCATACTCACACTGTGTAGAGAGATCTGAGTGAAGCTGTGGAATGAATGGATGAGTTGATGGAATCCGATAAATTGATGAAGCAAACTGATACTTAATTACCAGCAGTAAGGTAACTAGCTAACATGAATGCGGGAAGGAAAACAAATAGGAAACACCCCCATGATACACTAGCTGTAGGTCATGACTGATTGTTCTGAGCGGGGCTGAGTACTTAGAGATTCCAACTCTTCTATCTTGGAGTTTCCGCCTCGGATAGCGAAGGGATGGGTGAGTAAAAGCCGCGCGACATTTGGCGACCATACTGGGGGGAACTGGGTCATGAAAAACCAGATGTGACAGGCATCTGGTGGGATCATGGTGGATGGAGAATTAAAGAATTTGATGTGAATCAAATTCCTTGTGAAACTGAGAAGGAAAGATTGTCCAAACGATTCTTCCAAAGGTTTTTGGAATTGCCAGACGGTTGTAAAGAAAACATTCTTAAGAGAGTGCATGCTGACCCAGAGTGGGGTCTGGGAGAAATGAGTGATAAAGATTTATCAGGTGGCCCTGTAGAAGAAGAGCACGTTGGTTACCAACATTGGTTATGTGATAGCATTGCTATCCATTAAGCGAGTAGAGGTTGAAGGCTGGGAGGAAAGAAAGGTGAATGTTTATACTCATATGCATGAAGAGCTGTTGTATGGTAAAGAATTGGATTCCAAGGATATTTTGTGGATCAAACTCACACCAAGAACAGCTTTTCAGACTTGTTTGCCATATGGCTGTGTATATATCAAAAACCGGTACCCTTTGCCAAGGATCGACGACCTCTTTGATCGGTTGGCAGGAGCGAAGTATTTCAGCCGGATCGACTTGCGCTCCGGCTATCATCAAATTTGGGTGGCGGGGAAGAAGAGATGAGGAGAAGACCGCGTGCAGGACAATGTATGGTTCATATGAGTTCTTGGTGATGCCTTTTGGCTCACCAATGCACCAACGACATTTAGCACGCTGATGAAAGCCTTTTCCAGGAGTGGTTGGAGTGGTTGGATGACTTTGTGATTGTGTACATCGACGACATCTTGGTGTACTCGAAAACAAAGGAAGAGCACCTGGAGCACCTGAAAAGGGTTGCCTTCAAAAATTGCGAGAAGAGAAGCTGTATGCCAAAGCTTCAAAGTGCGAATTCGGGGTCACAAAAGTGGAGTTCTTGGGGCATGTGATTACACAAGATGGGATTAAAATGAATGAGAGAAAGGTGAGGGCGATCTTGGAGTGGGAGCCTCCGACTTTGGTCCCGGGAGTGCGATCCTTCCTAGGACTCGCCTCCTATTTCTGGAAGTATATGAGAAATTTCGCCAAAATCGCGGGGCCGCTGTCAGACCTTCTGTGTAAATCTAAAGTCTGGGCATGGAACACCTTTTGTGGCCAAGCTTTTGCTGAATTGAAGCAGCGGATGGCGGAAGCTCCAGTCTTGAAAATCCCGGAGTTCGATCGTCCGTTCGAGATACATACAGATGCGTCGGACTTCGCGATTGGGGGTGTACTGATGCAAGATGGACGTCCAGTGGCTTACGAAAGTAAGAAACTGAATGAAGTGGAGTGACGGTGGCCGACGCACGAGAAAGAGATGAAGGCGGTGGTGCACTGTCTTGAGCTTTGGCGCCACTATGTTGGTTCCAACCCGGTGAAGGTGTTCACGGACAATGTCACGGTGAAGTATTTTTCCACGCAGCCCAAGTTGTCCCCAAAACAACTTAGGTGGCAAGATACTTTGGCGGTGTTCGACGTGGATATCCAGTACAAACCGGGGCGAGACAACGTGGTGGCCGATGCTTTAAGTAGAAAGCAGCAGCTCTTGTTGGTGTACAAGGGCGAGACGACGCTCCAAAGGAAGATCCGAAAGGCTTGCCAGAAGGATGAGCTGGCGAAGTCCGTGATGCAGGACTTGAGGATGGGGGTTAAATCGCAGTTCCACTTGCAAAATGGACTGCTCCGGTATAAGCAAAAGCGTCTCTACGTGCCGAAGGGAGGGATCAAAGATAGCCTCTTGAGAGAATGCCATGATAGCCCGCTTGCGGGCCACGGCGGAGCCAAACGCACTGCGGCACTCTTGAAGAAAGAGTATTTCTGGCCCAAACTGAGGGAGGAGGCAGAGAAGTATGTCAAGACATGCACCACATGCCAGCAAAACCGGAGCGAGTACAAAAAGCAAGCGGGGCTGTTACAACCCTTGCCGATTCCAGAGGGGACTTGGGAAAGCGTCTCGATGGATTTCATGACTGCTATGCCGCTGTCAAAAGGATTCGATGCAATCATGGTGGTGGTGGATAGGTTCAGTAAAATGGGCCATTTCATCCCCACCAAGGAGACGGCAACGGCGCAGGAGACATGACGACTTTACTTTGCCCACGTCTTAAAGCATCATGGAGTCCCGAAGGATATTGTCTCGGACCGCGATCCAAAATTCACGAGTAAATTTTGGAGGGCACTTTGGAAGAAGATGGGGACGAGGCTGAAAATGAGCACCGCCTTCCGACCTACGACCGACGGCCAAACAGAAAGAGTGAACTCCGTAGTGAAGCAGATCTTGCGGAATTACGTGTCGGCAGACCAAACAGACTGGGTGGAACACTTAGACGCGGCAGAGTTCTGTTATAATAACACAGAACACTCCGCAACGGGAGTTTCCCCTTTTGTATTGGTCTATGGAAAAGCACCTCTGGTGCCGACAAGTTGGGCCGCCCAGGACGTTGAGGAACCGGCAGTAGCGGCGGTACTGGAAGAACGCGAGCGTTTGTTGAAGCTCGCAAAGTACAACATTGCCAAAGCTAGGAAACAGTATGAAAGGCAGGCGAATCAGAAGCGGAGGGAAGTGAAGTTTGAAGCAGGCACGGAGGTCTGGTTGAACATCAAGAATTTTCGACTACCTCCGGAAGTGAGTCCGAAGTTCGTACCTCCGTATGCGGGACCCTTTCGCATTCGGAAGGTTATGAATGAGGATGTGTATGAATTGGAGCTGCCGGCAAACAGCAAGGTGCACCCAGTATTCCATGTCTCCCTTTTGAAGCCTTACTTCAAAGATGAAGCGCGTCCGAATCGGCATCAAGTGTTGCGTCCGCCACCTATGCTGTTGGATCATGAAAATGAACCTGAGTACGAGGTGGAGGCAATACTTAAGTCGAGGAGGTTCAAGACCGAGAAACATAGTATCTCGTCAAATGGAAGGGCTATCATCATGTGGAGGCATCTTGGGTGCGTGCCTCAGAAATGGGAAACGCATCCGAGGCGGTTGCAGCTTTCGAAGGGCGACCTCAAAGCGGAAGAAGCGTTGATGGGGACATCAACCTTGGAGCGTGGGGGAGGAAATGCATGCTTAGCCCGGCTTAGCTAGCTTAGGAATCTGATTGCAAAAACTTGTATTGTACAAAACGTGCTATAAATGAAATGGCTTCCAAATGTTGTGCGTCCTATTTTGTTTGGAATGGTGATGTATGATATGGTTGGCTAGTGTGTAGAATGCGTGCTAGCTTATAAAAGTGGGAGAGGTAAATTGGGTTAATCGTGTGTTTGCGTAGTGCCGAAATCGGGTGACCCCCATCCAAGGGACAAGGAAACTTGCGCCTTCTTTGGGAGTTCACGTGCTAGTGCGCACCTGGCGCGTGCGCATACTATAACTGCGCTACCGAGGGGTTGCCTTGTAGTGCGGGCTAATGCGGAAGCTACGTGCTTCCGTTCACGTACTATAATCGTGTAGCCTCGGGACGAAGTCGTAGTGCGACTTCGGCGTGTTCCCGTACCTCAGGCCAGTATTCCAAGGCGGACCCAATTGTAGTGATTGGGGTGCACGGTTGGTTCAAGGTTATCTTCCTAGTCAAAGAGGGTTCCAGGTGAACCCTTGCTCAAGGTGATGCCAAAAGCGGCATCATGAGCGATCGCAAGCAATGTTGTTGCAGTAAGGCGATTCGATCCTCGGGAGGATCGTTCCTTGGCCTTGAGGCCAAGAAGAGTGCACTGGGAGGAGCTGGAGAGGCTCCACCCTTGGCCGGGACTTGGAGGAAGTCGGCCGAACTACTAGTGGAGAGTAGAGTCAAGTGTGGGGTTTGGTTCTTTACCATGGGACGCCATGGTACGGAAACAAACTCCTTGATGTGGGACGCCACAACTTGGATGTTCGTTTCTACAAAATGGACAAGTCGATGAGGATATCGACTCCCTGTTGGTAGGGGTGTGTGTCGCGGCCCTTTGCCTTGAGGGCAGGGGGTCGGGACACATGAGGGGCTGCCCCTGTGGTGGGGGCAGTGGCAGCGATAGGTACGGGGGGTTGAAGCACCCTTGAGTGCCCAAGGCGCTCAAGGAGGCGGAGGCGCTCACTAGGTGGAGCCCCGCACACCGGGTTGCGGTGGGGGTGGCTCCACAAAGGGTGGTGGTAGCTTAGCGGGACTTAGTGGGGTGGCATAGGACTCACCATGGGGGCGGAGACCTCGTGGTGGGAGTCGTGGGGAGTCTTGGGACTCATCACGGTCCATAAGGGCCGTGGTGAGTGGGCCAAGACTCACCGCGACTCATCACCGGGAGTCGAGGGTTTTCGTGGTGGTTCGCCATAAAATGGCATGGCTGGTTGTGAAACCCCACAGCTACAGAAGTATATATAGGGAGTAGTAACCCCGAGAACGGTGCAAGCCCGTTGGTGACCAAAAACTAGTGAGTAAGCGAGTGAGCCGGAAAGCGACCAAAGAGTGGGGAGCTGTTTCGGACTGCCAACTACCAAAGGGAATTCCCGCTGGTTCCAAATCGGTGGAGGGTTCTTTGGGAGAACAAAGGGGGACCGTTATGCCCCGGTGAGCAGCCGAAGCTCCAAGTTGGCCCGGCGGCCAGGTTGGGAGTCAGGCGTGCGCATCAAAGCGAGTAACTATGACTTGAGGGGGAGCTTACCGAAGTGAGGTGCGCGACACAAGCGGTGTTGCATTTCTACTCCTCTTTGCTCCTTCTGAATTTGTTGCCAGGCAACACTCTTTGTATCTGCCCAGTATGGGCTAGTCTTAGGGCTCTAACTATGTGGAACCTATGGAAGGTTTGATACAAATTTGTTTATGAGGGAAGACCCCCAAGGGGCAGGTCCATTCTTTTCTGCATCTATCAAGACCTGCTCACTGAGGGGAGGAAAACATGGGGCATATTGATTGCAGCTCTTTCCAAATGCTCTGAACAACGAGGGAGGAAGCTCATCGATGGTTTTCATGAGTCTTGGGGTAAAAGTGGCGTTCTCGGAACCAACTTTCCCAACATGCGGTTCCGCTGGCAGGTCACCACTCCTGCTGCCTGGGATGTCCCCTGGTAGAGGTTAGCTATTTCATGAGCATGAGCGGCATGAGCAGCATGAGCGGAGTAGTAAGACAATCGGTTTTCATGAGCAGAAGTACAAATTTCGAAAATAAAAAACAATAAAAACATTAATTTAATGCAATGTGTCAGGAAAAACAAATATATTATTCGGCCCCTTGAAGGAAAATTGTAGTTTTGACAGTTGTGCTCATGATATTTCGTCTTCCGCTCATGCCAATTCCTAGCGACATGTGCAAATATGGCGCCGAATTTCGCGGTAATAGGGTCCGTAACCTGAAAAACGGCGACGTATTTCGCGGTAATAGGTCTCTCTGGCGAAAAATGGTGCCGAATTCCGCGGCTATAGGTCCCCTCATGACAGGTAATTCGGCGCCATTTTTGTTCCCCTCGCCAATTTGTGACAATGGGAACCAACGTGTATGCAAGCTCGGGTGAGGTCAGGGAAACAGTGCAACACATAGAACTGCTTGGCATTACAACAGAGACATGCAGTGTGGTGGTTCTTTGCAATGCGCACACTTAAATGTGGAGTTCGGAACCTTCTCCTGAGCTCGAAATGGTTGATGAGCTGTGCCTATCCAATCGGTTTCGTTCCTGTGACCTCTGGATTTAAAGTGGAAGCAAGTTGGGGAGAAACACCGCAACGCGCCCGCACAAACAACGTAGCGCACCGGAAACCATCGAGCATCTTCATGCTGGTGTTTTTGGTAATGCACCAAGGATGACCGTCATGTTTTCTATCCATATCTGTCAACATTCCGGACGCCCTCGAGTAGTCCGCCCGAGGAGGGAACTCAAAGAATATTACCGTCGACGTCGGCGGGAAGGCATGTAACCGATTTAATTGCGAACTTGCTGTAGTCCAGCCCGGCCAGCTCCGACCGGTGTCCCTCCAGGTGAAGCCCTCGCAGAATTTCAAGAATAGATCGAACTGCGGTGCTCGTGCTGGGAATATGACTCCCTCCTCCACTAACGTCCATTGAGGACTTGCCTGATCTCCAGGACGATCTCGGAACTTCCATGACCTCGTCTGAGTCGGACAGGTTGTGAACAACTCGGTTCTCGCTCGTCTTCATGGATGGGTTCGGCTCTGGATTTACTTCGTTGCGGACTTCTCTCTTTGAGGTAGCCACTCTCTGATTCGCGGATTGTTTCGTGGAAGGCGCCAGGATAGAAGGTGCATTTGCCGGGCAAATGAAGTCCCCAACAGCCCTGTATATGACGCTGTCCGATGGTGCAACTCGCCATTCCCTGCCATCGCGGAAATCATCGTGGAGCACAACAATACTCTCGACAACAAGGCCGTTTGAGTCCTTCCTTTCCTCCTCCAAAAAAACCGACCTCGGTTTCAGGTGGTATCGAACGCACAGATATTTCTCCATCACCCGGCAGATGTCCCCTCTGCACGGAAATGAAGCTCTATGCTCGTGAGGAGGGCAGTACACTATAGCGCTCGGGTTTTCCGCCATGGGAGATGTGCACACAAGACTGCCAGGATGGCGTGCGGGGAGCTCCCTGGTAGAAGGGGATGCAGCGATGGGAATGGGAAGGAATGCGGTGCCGATTTGTCCGAGCGACGAAGCCTGATCCAAATCCAGGGAGCCAACTATCTCAAAAATCCACAGTCAGAGTGTTAATGAACCTTGTCTCCGGAATGCGGCCCCTGATCTTTGCGCAATAACTGCCAACGGTATGCAGTCAAAAAGTGGGGGGCCGTCCGGATGATGTCGGCTGAAGGGGAGAAGCCGGCACCGTGCCGTCACATTACTACCCCCGAATGGAAATTCGGCACCCAATCCAACAGGGGCCGCACGGATGAAGTCGTCTGGGGCAGAGATGCGGCACCTGTCCGACAGAAAACATCCCCCGGATGGAAATTCAGCGCCGAATTTCCATTCGGATCCACCCAAAGGAAGTCCTGTCGGGGGGTCAGGCCGAAAACTGGCCGACATAAAAACCTCCACGGATGGAAAAACGGCGCCGAATTTCCATCCGAGGCCTTTCGGATGCCGTCGGCTCAGGGGAAAGGCCGCCATCTGGCCCTCACATTACAACCCCTGGACGGAAATTCGGCACCGAATATACAACAGGGGAAGCCCAGATGAAGTCGCCTCGGGCGCAGAGGCCGGCGCGTGTGCGACAGTGAATATCCCTTGGATGGAGATTCGGCGCCGAATTTCTATCCGGCCCCCCCCAAAGGAAGTCGTGTCGAGGGGTCAGGCCGAAAACTGGCCGGCATAAAAACATCGCCAGATGGAAAAACGGCGCCGAATTTCCATCCGAGGCCTTTCAGATGCAGTCGGCTCGGGGGAAAGGCCGCCATCTGGCCCTCACATTGCAACCCCTGGACGAAAAACTGGTCGACATAAAAAACCTCCCAGATGGAAAAACGGCGCCGAATTTCAATCCGGGGCCGTTCCAATGCAGTCGGGGAGGGGGGAGAGGCCGGCACCTGGCCGTCATATTTCAACCCCCGGACGGAAATTCGGCACTGAATATCCAACAGAGCGGCGGAGAGGCCGGCACCTCTCCGACAGAGACCATCCCCCGGATGGAAATTTGGCGCCGAATTTCCATCCGGCCCCCCTCAAAGGAAGTCGTAAAAACCTCCCAAGATGGAAAAACGGCGCCGAATTTCCATCCGGGGCGGTTCCAATGCAGTCGGGGAGGGGGGAGAGGCCAGCACCTGGCCGTCATATTTCAACCCCCGGACAGAAATTCGGCACCGAATATCCAACAGAGCGGCGGAGAGGCGGCACCTCTCCGATAGAGACCATCCCCCGGATGGAAATTCGGCGCTGAATTTCCATCGGGGCCCCCTCAAAGGAAGTCGTAAAAACCTCCCCAGATGGAAAAACGGCGCCGAATTTCCATCCGGGGCCATTCCAATGCAGTCGGGGAGGGGGGAGAGGCCAGCACCTGGCCGTCATATTTCAACCCCCGGATGGAAATTCGGCACCGAATATCCAACAGAGCGGCGGAGATGCCGGCACCTCTCCGATAGAGACCATCCCCCGGATGGAAATTCGGCGCCGAATTTCCATCGGGGCCCCCTCAAAGGAAGTCGTAAAAACCTCCCCAGATGGAAAAACGGCGCCGAATTTCCATCCGGGGCCGTTCCAATGCAGTCGGGGAGGGGGGAGAGGCCAGCACCTGGCCGTCATATTTCAACCCCCGGATGGAAATTCGGCACCGAATATCCAATAGAGCGGCGGAGAGGCCGGCACCTCTCCGATAGAGACTATCCCCCGGATGGAAATTCGGCGCCGAATTTCCATCGGGGCCCCTCAAAGGAAGTCGCAGAAACCTCCCAGAATGGAAAAACGACACCGAATTTCCGTCCGAGGCTGTTCCGATTTGCCTCTAGCAGTGAAGGATTCCAAGAAAAATCCGAAAAATCATTCGGACACGCTCAGAATTACCTGCAGGAAGGTAATTCAGCGCTTCGAAATTCCCGGCGAATGGAAATTCGGCGCCGAATATCCATACGCCAGCGATCCGACTTACCTGCTGGATGGAAATTCGGCGCCGGATTTCCATCCATCCGGGATTCGACTTACCTGCAGGATGGAAATTCGGCGCCGGATTTCCATCCATCCGGGATTCGAATTACCTGCAGGATGGAAATTCGGCGGCGGATCTCCATCCATCCGCTCTCCGACCAACCTTGCGGATGGAAATCCGGCGCCGGATTTCCATCCATCCGCCTCCGAATTACCTTCTTGAGGGAAATTTCGCGCGCCGACCTACCTGGCGGATGGAAATCCGGCGCCGGATTTCCATCCATCCACTCTTCGAATTACCTGCATGATGGAAATTTTGCGCGCCGACCTAGCTGGCGGATGGAAATCTGGCGCCGGATTTCCATCCATCCGCTCTTCGAATTACCTGCATGACTGGAAAAATGGCGCCGAATTTCCGATTTTGGTGCAAGTCAGATCTGGGACTTAGCCATTTTCGGCCCCGAAATGGAAAAATGGCGCCGGCCGGAAAAAGAAAAAGAAAAAGAAAAAGAAAAAGAAACAAAAAAAAGAAAAGAAAAAAACGCCATTTTTCTTGTTCGGGGCCGAAAACGGCTAAGTCCCAGATCTGACTGGCACCCAAAATCGGAAATTCGGCGCCATTTTTCCAGTCATGCAGGTATTCGAAGAGCGGCGCCGGACTTTCATCCATCCGCTCTTCGAATTACCTGCATGACTGGAAAAATGGCGCCGAATTTCCGATTTTGGGTGCCAGTCAGATCTGGGACTTGGCAATTTTCGGGCCCGTAATGGAAAAATGGCACCGAAAAAAAAAAAAAAAAAAAAAAAACGCCATTTGTCCAGTTCGAGGCCGAAAACGGCTAAGTCCCAGATCTGACTGGCACCCAAAATCGGAAATTCGGCGCCATTTTTCCAGTTCTGGGCCCAGTCAGATCTGGACTTAGCCATTTTCAGGCCCGCAATGGAAAAATGGCGCCGAAAAAAAAAAAAACAAAAAAAAAAAACGCCATTTTTTTTAGTTCGGGGCCGAAAACGGCTAAGTCCCAGATCGGAGTGGCACCCAAAATCGGAAATTCGGCGCCATTTTTCCAGTTCTGGGCCCAGTGGACTTAGCCATTTTCGGCCTCGAACTGGAAAAATGGCGCCGAAAAATTATTTAAAAAAAAAAAAAAAAAACGCCATTTTTCCTGTTCGGGGTCGAAAACGGCTAAGTCCCAGATCTGACTAGTACCCAGAATCGGAAATTCGGCGCCATTTTTCCAGTTCGCGGCCCAGTCAGATCTGGGACTTAGCCATTTTAGGCCCCGAACTGGAAAAATGGCGTCAAAAAAAAAAAAAAAAAAAAAACCGGCTATTTTTCCTGTTCGGGGCCGAAAACGGCTAAGTCCCAGATCTGGCTGGCACCCAAAATCGGAAATTCGGCGCCATTTTTCCAGTTCGGGGCCTAGTCAGATCTGGGACTTAGCCATTTTCGGCCCCGAAAATGGCTAAGTCCCTACGATGGCTGGAACCGCAACTGGAAATTCGGCACCATTTTTCCAGTTCCGCGCCCTATCAGATCTGGGACTTAGCCATTTTCGGCCCGAACTGGAAAAATGGCTTCATTTTTCCAATTCGGGGCCGAAAATGGCTAAGTCCCTAGGGTGGCTGGCACCAAAATCGGAAATTCGGCGCCATTTTTCCAGTTCCGGGCCCAGTTAGATCTGGGACTTAGCCATTTTCGACCCCGAACTGGTAAAATGGCACCGAAAAAAAAAAAAAAAAAAAAAAAAAAAAAAACGCCATTTTCTAGTTCGGGGCCTAAAATGGCTAAGTCCCAGATCTGACTGGCACCAAAATCGGAAATTCGGCGCCATTTTTCCAGTTCCGGGCCCAGTCAGATCTGGGACTTAGCCATTTTCGGCAAGTAAATGCAATAAAATGTTGCATTTCAAGTCCACTGGTGCCACATTCCAACTTCACATGACCCTATTTCCGTGCCTCCTAACCCTATTTCCGTGGACTTACAATGGTCTGGTCATGTTTTTTTTTTTTACGCTCATGCTCTTGCCGCTCATGAAATAGCAGCCCCCCCCTTGTGAAGGCGAGGATGGAGACTTTAATTGGAGGCACAAGAAGACGCGGGTTACCAAGTCTAGAACCCAACTGCGTTTTTAGATCTCATCTGCTGGATCTCTAGTCAAGCTTCAATCTTTACTCTCTTGCTTTCTACGATTCAACCTTTTCTCATTGCGTGACAGAACTCCTTTCCTATCACCTCCATGCTAGTTCTACTAGCTCAGATCTCCCTTAGAACTCCATGCTGCTCCCTTCTAGAACACCTGCTCTTTGCTACATCTGCTTCTGTTTCTTAATTTAGCTAGTACGCTTATGTTACGGGGAAGTTTCCCCTCGGTGAGCCTTTACGGCCTCCCTAGGTGGTTATTTTTTCCACCCGTTTTGACACTTTTTATTTTAGTTTGATTAAAAAGGCCCTGTTCCCCTTTCTCTGAAAAAAATAAATAAATAAAAGTAAAAGTAAAAGTAAAGTTTGTTTAATGTCCAGTGAATTTACAGAGCCTACAAGGTCGGATGTCCTAACAGTAGCCTGCATGCAATTCCTATTTCAATGTATAGCTGGATGGTAATAGAGCGGCTTCAACCTGAAAAAAAACAAGCACTACGGGTTACCGTGAAAGAGGCTATTTTCTCCTCTCACTATATGATTTGTGAGCTGTGCTCCCAAGTGTTTCCCTTTGAAGAAAAATAAACACACCATAGAGAGCAGGATTTTCCTAACACTTTGTCGCTCTTTAAACTCTAGAGAATAGAAAGAATAGAACAATAAAATACATATAACATACAATAAGGAGGTAACATTTATCCAGGCCCAACTGTATAATGATCTTGGCATATTGTCAACAAATAAAAGACAATATTTTTTCAGATTTACTATGAAGTCCGACACCACCACTTGCATCAATTTCATAAATGCCTTTGGGTATGCCCGGTACCGACGGAAGCCCCCCATCTTCAAAAAAGCTTCCAAGGCTGAGGCTGAGGCATGATATGAAGGAATGTTGTTGAGTAGGCGTGCGCACCATGCCCATCCATCTGCCAAACCATGTGGATTTTGCCCACTTGGTGCAATAGTCTGTACCTTGGCACCGTAGAAAATCATGTATGCAGTCATGCGTGCAACATACTTGTCAGTGCTTGTCAGTGCTCTCCAATTTACCATTATCTTCTCGGTAAGCAAGTGTCTTGTAGTATGCATGACCTCGTTTTCAAACTGGTCCTTTGAGAACACGTAGGCCTTAGGCACAGTGAATATACAAACTTCATGGAGCTTTGCAAGCACCACATCCATTACATACGGTACCTAAGACGCAACATTGATGATGACTTGTGACAATGCAAACACGAATGAAGGTAACTTCAATACTTGTGACTCGGTGCGACAGCGGCCGCTTGAGCCTTCCTCTGTGCAGCTTCAGTTTTTGCCTTCTTTTTTTCAGCATCAGCCCTCTGCTTTGCCTCTACCTCAGCCCTAGCTTCGATGTGCCTCTCATTTTCTTCACGGGCATCAATTTCCTAGCAACGTACCTCCTCCTTAGCTGCTTCCTTCCTGATTTGGTGGGCTTCAAACTTAGACCAAAGCTCACGGTCACGTTGCAGTGCTGATAGATGCCTATCTCGCGCCTTTGCGATCAGACTCAGATCATGTTTATCGCAACGCCGTGCAAACTCAAACTTTGCTTTCGTCTCTTTTTCCACTCGTGCTAGTGAGGCTGCTTCCCGCACGACTTCTTCTTTCAAGGCCTTTTCAATTGACAACCGCGTTTCTTGAACCTCCTCATGCACCCTCACGAAGTGCAAGCGCTCCAGCTCCAACAACGCACAGAATTTGTGCGTGTGAGCAACGGCCTCCATGTTGCCTCTGTTTCTTGTTGAGCTCTTGAATTACATTTTTCCGGGGGTGTAACAAGTTCCTTATTCAAATCACCACCACTACAGGTTGTATGAAGCACAACTCTTTCTTCCTCTTCATCGTTATATTTGTCTGAATCAGCATCAAATGCTCGCATCCTGAAGGTCGTACTTTTTCTGCGAAAATTTGTTGCAGGTATTAATTCCCGGCATGATATTTTGTTAGCATTCAAGGGGGGAGGCCGATCGCCCCGTATTGTCACAGCCACCGAGTAGTGGGCATCAATCACCCCCAGCTCCCTTTGCAGATCTTCAAGGGACCAGTCTGGGTTGGGATAGAGGGTTGTTGGGACATGAAAGTAGAAAAGCGCCGGAGAAAACTGCTCCTAGATTTCCAACTTGGCTCCAATCTTCCCAACGTGCACTTTTGCTGGCCTGCAAACACCATTCCCCCTCAATGGGACGGCCCCGGTGAGGAGGGGAGCAGGCAGACTTGAATTGGCGTCACTAGAGAGCGAGGGATCCAAAACTTAGAACTCTGTTGAAATTCTGATCTCTCAAGCCTCTCTTGTGGCTCACCTCTGTTCCTTTCTGGGACTGCCCACGGATCTCCTACTGGATTTGGCTACCAGATAGGTACTAAAACCAGTCTAAAACTAAATCTGATTGCGTCTTGAGGCAGAAAATAAATTCAAGCAAGAGGCGGACCCAAGGACTGCAGCCACAGGTCCGCCGCGTCTATTTTTTCCTTCAACAGCCTTTATCAATATTTCCGCTCCCAATTCTGCCTCTGATCGTATCCAATTTTGGACGGAAATTCATGCTAGAATTTTGAGCAACTCCCAGGTAGCTAACTGTATTGTCGACGTGGGGGACTTCAATATGGTCGAATACGCGGTGGACAGACTAGGCTCCTCTGCGCATTCTCTTTCCCCGGAAGAATAGTCCGCTTGGAAAAGGCTCTGCTTCTCAGTCGGCCTTTCTGATTGCTTCCTCCCAAGCCGTACCTCTCTCAAATTCACTTGGAGTAACAATAGACCCCCCCCCGGATTTGTCTATGGCTAGATTGGACAGGTCCTACTGCTCTTCACTTGCAACTACGTGGGTAAAATAGAACCCTCTCCCTCCCATCTCGCCCGATTTTAATGATCATGCATTAGTGTCCCTTAAACTCAATCCTCCAGGGATCCATCGAAGGGGAAGAGGCTTCTTTAAGTTGAATCCGATTCTTCTTCAATCCCCCTCGGTGGTTCAACAACTAGCTACAGTTTGGAAAGATGTTGGGAATCAGTTCTCTTCTCCCACGATCAGATTTTTGCATAAACTAGAAGCCACGAGGAAGGTGGCTCAATCAATGGCCAGAGTGGCAGCCCTGGACAGGGATATAAAGGAAAAGGCCCACATCAAAAGTATCTATCACTGCCAGTGGCTTATGGAGTCTAATTTGGTGGGGCCTTTGACCCTTCAAACCTACAATACGGCTAGACGCAATTTGGTTGACCTTCGTTCAATCAAACAAGAAACACAATTTTAAGTAAATCTGGACTAAAGTTTGGTCTAGAAATAAGGAGAAATATCTGAATATGTATTTTTAAACCATTTAAATGAATTTAAATGGATCATTTTAAATATAAATATAAAGATATAAATAATTGTTTGTCTACTAATATATAATATGAGCAATAAAGAAACATTATGTATTCAGGAGAAAAAACAGTTTCTATTTGGCTCATAAAGCAAGTTCCACAGTTCACTCGACGTTTAGTAAGAGTTGAATGAGATACCAACAATCAGTAGCTCAAATGGTGAAGTGCACTAAGTGCCACCCAGATGATTACGGGGTCAAATCTTGCTACTGACGGGTGTGGTATGTTCCTGGGTGGTGTCCCATTCCAATGTCACATGGCGGGGTTACTGTGAAAGAGGTTATGCTATTAAGGGGGCATGATTTGTGAGCTGTCGCTCCCAGGTGTTTTCATTACATTAAAAAATAAATAAATAAAACTGGTGTCGGATGATAACTCGCTTCATGATCCGCGGCCTGATGGATGATTGGAGCACCAGTCACATTCGTAACCGTGACTAAGCTTGTGAAGGTCGTTACTATGTAACGTACAAGACAAATCAATCAAATATGTGAGCAAAACATGGCACAATGACACAATACCATGACATGAAATGAAAGACAATGGGGAGACATTGATGATAAACAACCAGGTTTTATTTCAGAACCATGTCAATTTGAGTAAGTCTCGCCCCATGCGGCATGGACTGATACAAATAGCGTAAACCATGTCAATGAGAGTATCAACTTCTAGAAAGAGGGCTGAACTCCGGTAACACAAGACGATGTGGGCCGACGTACTTATGATGAAAATATTTTGAGGAAAGCCATTTCCCAAAATCACGATATTTTGACAAGGTTGGAGGGACCATTTTCAAATCTGTATTCTTCCGTTGTTCCGAAGGTTTTTGTCAGCAGAAGATGGAAGAAGTCCCTGAAATGCTGTCTCGAGTATCGTGGATATGGGGATGACCTCACAAAAAATATCCTCTAATATTACGCCAACCAACAATGTCTTGTGCGACCGAGTTCAGCTGTACTTCTTGAAGAATTGGTGGCTTTGCAGACTTTCAGTGAATCGCGAAGATGATGAATTACTCGTATGCTCTTCAAAACATAATGTCCAAGTAACTGACCCTAGAGTAAGATGCTGAAAGTATCCAATTGGGGAGTAAATATGCTGTTCGTATGCTTTTGGAGAGGGGCAGAAGCATGCTACAGTGGCTCACTTTTGTCCAGTCTACTCTAATTTACTCTCATTTTTCATCTTCAAAACACAACAGCTTTGTTTGGAAACCAATTTTTGGGTGATCTCAAATTGAGTTGACAACAAAAATAAATTGCAACACCTAATTTGAAGTTCCTATGAAAAAATATATAAATAAAAATAGACTAGTTTAGACTGGACAAAAATTTCGCAAAGTGAGCCACTGTAGCATGCTTCTGCCTAGAGTGGCTCAGTGGCAAGTACGTTGATGGAGAGAGTGACGTTTTCTGCGCATGCTTCAAGGAAATAGTGTCGGGTGACCAGTCGAGGTTCATCTGTGATGGGCTGTGGTACTTCTGACGATTTACTGTAAAACACTCGTAAACTGTTCCCCAACTAAATAATCTCCAACTTAATAACCACCAACTAACTGATTGGAGCTGTCACAAGCAATGTCAAAAATCATATTTATTGCTAGGTGTTTGATGCTATTGTTGTTCCTGTAGCTGAATTGTATAGTAGTCGTTTTGCTCTTCCCATGCAAACAGTATCAGGTTCCCAGAGACTGTCATATTCAGACTCTCGTATCAGCCACGGCCCACCATCATTGACCAATATAAAACCATCAGCTGCATGTCAACTGAGAACTAGATCTTCGATTCATTGTATGCGACTCCAGAGAAACACCCTAGCCCACAAGTAGTTGGCCAGCAGCTTGAGATATTTCTCCGGGCTGTGATTGAATGAATTGGAGATTTCATTCAATTTCGAAGCCGCCACTTCAATCCATTTGAAGAGAGATTTTAACAGAGCTTCACAATCCGCTTAGGAACAAATGAGACGACCATCATGGGAGCTTGAATTACGAGTTAGGAACCCGAATTCAGTCATAGACGATGATCGTGACACTTGTTCCCCATCGTAATATGAAAACATCGGAAAATTTCTTCTCGTCCAACTTCCTCCAGCCTCCAGCCTGATCTGTTATTGCCTAAACTGACAATGAAGTCAACTTGTTTTGATAACATCTGATGGCACTGCTGATCCATGCTAGCTCCACAAGAAGATATATGAAGGAACCACGCGCGATCGCGCGTGATTTCTCTCAAACTTCGATGACTAACATTACAGCCGAAAAGATCTGGTATAAAATTGACAGTGTTAAATAACGTATGTGTGTAATGAACATGCCGCCAATAGTTTAATTCATCAATAACACAAAGTTGCTTCCCAAACAGCTCATACTTAATGCATATGTTCGAGATTGCCGTCGGTTACCACTGATGGCGGAATTCTGTGCACCTGAGGAGATGGATACAGTGGGAGATTGATGTAAGATATGACTAGATACCTCATTGGTAGCTGTACTTGATGACCTTGACGAACGTAAAGCCTCGCGGTCCCTCCGCTTAGCCTTTCGCTGCCGTTCCTCTTTCTTCTCCTGTCGAATTTGATTATGAACTTGACACTGGAATATAACTGTGTGGAGGCAGCACAAAAGCGAATTGTTAAAGAAAATACAAAAAATCATTGAAATATCATTGATCTCACAAAAGTCATGTGAAGTCAATATATGTATAAGTACAAATGGAGGTTGAGGTAAAACTGATGGACTACACACAAAATAGGGCAATGTTAAACTACATACCCAGATAATCCGGATCTTTTTGAGGGGGGTGCCAAACAGAAGGGGATTTTCTTTTGTTTTTGGATTTTATAGAATATGAAATTTGAGCTTTGACCAAGCTATTTGAGTGACGGCTCGATTTTCCTTGATTCTGCCTCCCACGAAAAACGTGATATGGTATTATAGCCAACTGCTTTGAAAATTTCAAGCCAAACAACATTTGTTTTTATTAAGGTTTTTGGTATGTGTTTGAGGGGGTCAAAATGACCTCCATAGCTTGGCAAATCAAGGTGAAACCATCCAAGAAATGACTCATTGATAGTGAGATGTTTCACCCAATCCCTCCGTGAGGATATGGAATGCACTACAATAGTGAATGGGCCTGGTCAAAAACAATTCGAGATCCACAGGTAGAATTTACAAAAATTGCCAACACAACTGAGAAGAACTGTGGACCAATAATGTCTTGCCATGCAGACAGTCGACTACATGGCCCCTCTTGCATGCTCCAATTTCATGACCCCTACATTTTCTAAGAAATCTACAATTCGGGTAGAATTTTCAGCAGGTGACTGCTCTTAAGTAGTAGGTCAAGATCAGAACACTTTGATCCAAGGAGGCTGGGCATGATTACAGTTTTAGGCTACAGTAAGCAAAAGAGAAAGGAGTCTATCTCTCTTCTCGCAAAATGGATTGACAGCAAAACTTGTGGCACCTTGCCACAAGATGAGAAAGCTAGAGTGTGAGAATGATAAATTACAAATGGACTGCTTTAACACATACTCTAATGTTCTAAATAAATTGCAAATGTCACCTAACTGACAACAGCAAGATGTAAACCCTACCAGGCCTGCCCTCCTTGCTAGCTCTCTCAGGGACCTTGCTGGCCCCATAATAAAGAAACAATGGTAATAGCTTCCCTTTGCCTTTCCACTGGTAGCCAACCATGTGCCTCATAGAGATGTAGCCTTCAGAGGTATAACTATTGTCAAGTAGACCCTCACGCTCAAGCTTTCCACCAGGATGCATGAACTATCCAGACCCCTACAAGTCTACATCCTTTCCCGGTGAGGTGCCAAATCTAGTGGAGAGCAATTCCCTGATGCAGCAAACGGTCAACTTTCCCCTTCCAGTGGAGCAGGTCAGACTGCACTATGCCTCCTTTGGTACCTCAAACCGGGTGGGGGATTTGACACCCATCATACAGCAAAGTCCCGAGACCAAGATAATTATGAGAATGATCGCCTGCATTCAACCACACACGGGGTACAGAATGACCTCAGAGCTCGAACTACAGCACTTAAATCATCAACTTGAGAAGCCATCGACGAACACAATTACAGAAATTCCAAGTTGATGGCATCCAACCATACAGATTACTGCTACTAAAACAACAGACCCCATGATCCAACATATAGAATTAACAAACATAGCAAGAATACTTTTGTCATATCTTACCACAAAAACACCTTCCAATATAATGGCCCTGGTTTGGCACACTGTATCGCAATCCCCAGTGACATTGGTGGCATTTGAGGCCATGAGCTGCCGACCCCTGATTGCATAGCCAAAGTGCTGCTCCCTTGATTGCCTGGGATCTGTGGTATAAAGAGCAACATAATTTGTTGATGATGACTTCATAGCTCCGAGCACTTGACTTAAAACCTCTCCTGCAAGGTAGTCACCAGTTTACAAATATTAACTACGAACGCAATGGAATAGTACCCGAAAAGTGAATTTTAATAGCAGGATACTGGACTTTAGTATCGTCCTGGAAGGGTACCCTTTATGATACAAATGCACATTTGTGAGCATTCCATACCATATTCTGAGCAATACAGAAATTCCTTGGAAGTGTACCTTCTGATGCGACAGTGCTAGGCAAAGTCCAGTCCAACTCGAGGGTGCTGCAAACAACCAGCAAATCTGTTTCCCCTTCTGCCCTTGTTGCCTTCCTTTCTACTACATATGCCTGCCATGCAGCACAAAGTACAGGTGAGCTTGCATCCAAAGTCAACTCAAGAGTTCATTACTGTGCCAAGGCTTCAAAATGGGTGGGGCCAGGAAACTTGAATCAGATAGGTCCTGGCCTTTCAGGTTGGTGCTTGAAATTAACGTCACTGTATTGCAAATACGAATGATAAAGCAAAGTAGTTCTTCACCTCTTCTGTCAGAAGACAATTTCAATTGAAATCCACACAAAACACAAATGCATTGAAGACTATATTAAGGAGCAAGAAGAAGGAAAGGTGGAGTCTGGTCATGCATTAGTACCTGGACATCAAGCAAACTGGCAAGCCTTTTGACACCCTGCTTTTGCACAGAGCAAGATCCTGACACTGCCAGCTCTCCTAGCCTTGACCCAAGTCGCAAATCTTCCCCAACTGTTGAAACCAGCGTCTCTGCAACTGAAGCTTTACCACTTGGTGCGGTGACATAGGGAAGTGACACTGAGTAGTTGGATGCTGAGACAGATGTCTACAGGGCACATGGGATATGTCAGCACCTTCCAGAGATTGTCTTTGGGTGGTGTTCAGTGATTTTGAAGTGGTGTCTTGATGTTCTACTCTGCCACATGTGCCATCAGGCCCCCTGTGGATGTTGCAAAGTTTCTTTCATTCATTCATTCTTTCTCTGTTCCATTCGTCATCTTTCCTTTCCTCACTCCATCCTCCCCACACTCAGATCCTCACATTTCATACCAGTATCCCCAGGGCTCGGGTCACAGGCCAATGGCAAATTTCGGACCATGCCCAAGTAAATCACACAGGAGAAATTGAAGCTGATCATCCTCTGAACACTTACATACCTTCAGTGTGCTTAGCAAATCAGAGGAAGCCTGTGAGATGTCCGCTGAGCGCAGCTGTTGATCATACCCTTACCCATTAGAACCTCTACCCTACAACAAAGATGCGTAAAATGCTCATATCAACAATAGCATGTCAGAACTGCAGAACAACCAACCTACCAAAGAGAGCTAAACCCTTTCAACCTTGATGCCAACAATGCCTACAACATACCTCACTCCCAATAAAGGCCATCACCATTTCGGTTGGTCTTTTGTCCTTTCCAGCTGCACACTGCACAAGACACTTTCAATGTGACCTTTGCTACCTCTCAATAAATCATTCCAGAAGTGGTCTATCCCAGCTCCCCACTCCAAGAATTCCATGCGTATGAACCTGTTCAAGAATTAATCTGTTGATTAAAAGTGTGATGGTGTGTCATGGCGAAGATATTACAGTCTTGCAGCCCTGGTGGAGTAAATCTCACCTAAATTGTCTGACAATTTGATTATCTTTCATACCCTACTAGACCATGCGCTTTAGTCACAGGCATTGCAAACACAAGTACCCAAGGAAATCCAACCTTGAGAGGCGAATCCTTTGCATTACCGTTTTTTCCTAGTGCCTACCCAAAAGAGAGACTTGAGGAGGAACATTCTCCTTGAATAGGACATTCTTCTTTCCACCAATCACCACCTAGGGTGTCGATTTTCCAATTGACAAAAGCCAATCAGGCCATACGAAATTGGTTCGAAGCGTCTTTATGGACTACTAATGCTGTGACCCTTAAAAGGCTTGTTTCTCTTTCTCCCCTGCATGAAGCCCCTGACATCACAGCAATTTTCTATTTGGTTAACAAAATAGAGAACACACCCGTTTCTGTCCAACTTGAAACCTTCAATGTCATAAACTGCATCCTACCTGCTTATCGGGCCAGCTAACTCTTTGCGGAAGCGCATCTGCCAGACTCTCAGCTGAATAAAATTGATAATCGATGCTCTGTTCCCGCTTCTCCAAACACCTGTATCATCACCCACGCCCAGGTATGTAACCCTAGAATATTTGCACGTCTGTCTTTCTCTCCCTTCGCAGTCGCTCCAACTCTTTACCCTTCATCCCCCCCATCATTTTCTCTCTACCAACAGGGAAGTCTCCCATTCTATGCTATACCAACGAATGCACCAAATAGTGCGTGTTTCTTATTGAGAGGAGAGTGATCCACACCTGTGATCCGACCATACAAATGCAGGCACCACCGTGACCGATGGGTCAAAAATTTCCCCAGAAACACACAAGAGCGAAGATGCAAGAGCCCACGCAAGCAGACAGACCGCCATAGAAAAAACTTGAATCAAACCCAGTTTCCGAAATCGATCCACACCGGCTCCTCTGAGCACGATTGCAAAGGCTCCTGCCATGGACGACGAGCCCAGGCCTACACTTGCGAAACCACGAAATACCCGAGAGATCTGCTTGTGCGCGTATTGTATATGTATAAATATATATACAATATATATACTTATACAGTATATATACATATATATATGTTCGTATGTACAATACGTGTAGATATCTGACATTGCCAAGTTGGCGCATCAGAGGCTGCCACGAACGCAAAGTACACTTACAGTTGGTAGAGAGAATTTACCTCGCGAGCTTTTGTGCCAAGAGGCAGTTAATGTCACCCTCACAACCTTGATTTTTTATTGGCTGGAAAAAGTATGTAATTGTTCTGAGCCACAGGATATTTAAATTATTAAACGGACGAGATGTAATCAACGTGGAGTGCGTGTTTCCAGAGTCTCTTGTCGTTGTGGGCGAGGGCATGAAGACGAAGACGAAGACCAAGACGACGATGGAGAGGAAGATGTTGTCTGTGTCGATCAGTATGAGAGGAGCGACTGTTTGCTGCAGTTTGCTTGTTTCCCTCATCTGCACTTGGTTTTCGAGATCTGGAATATTTTTTCTGAACTGAAATCCAGCCTGATTTGACTCTCTCATCATTTTAAAGGTGCGGGCACTGGAAAGACTGGTACCGTTTGCAACTCTGTTTTTTGTCTTCATCTATCTGCTTGAGGTGCATTTTCTTGTCACAATCTCGTGTCTTTCTCTCAGCTGAGATTAAGCCTCTGTCGTTACTTGGAAACTCTGGACTCTGAAAATTTGGTACCTGCTTGCAACTCTGTTGTTTGTTTCTATGTTGAACTGTCTCATGTGAAGCTTCTTTTCACATTCTGATTTCTTTTTGGTGAATTGAAATCCATGCTTTTGATTTGCTCTGTCATTTTTGTGAAGCTGCGGGCTCTGGAACAAGTGTTGTCTGGTTCCAGGTTTTGTAGTCCGCCTCGGAGGGAGTATGCATGTTTGTATTTGGAAGGTTGAGTTTCAGTTCGAGTTTCAGCTTCGGAACTTCGGCTTTTAGCCTTAACCTGCTTCCGATGGTTCATGGAGCCGTCCCTCCTGTCGGTTAAGCTTGTGGCGCTCAATGTGCTGCAATCTCTGGGATAATGGACATAATCATATCAAGCTTGAATCATATCAATCCTTTCTAAAGCTTGTTCACTCTGCATTACTTTAGTGAGCAATGTCAGCAGTTGATATCTCTATTTATCCAGAGCATTGCGCTGTGGATAGGAAAACATACCAACAAGGTAAGTTCCACCATGCATTCTCTACCTCATGGTGCTTTCATTTTCTGAGGTCTGCATAACACGCTCCATGCAGCTTGAAATACTGGACCTGGTCACAAGGAGCTTTCCTGAACACCATGTTTGCTCTCTAAGCATAGGATTTGGCGCATTTCAGTTCGTCAACATGTTGGAAAATTTACAAAACCGCGTTTGTAGCTTACAGCACACCCGTTGTGCAGTGGAGCGTCCTACTGTCTGGCGATCTCTTGCAACAATGCACAACCAAAAGGCCCAGCCTTGGTTCTAATTACAAATGCGAAAACCATCGATTTGGAAGTCCAAAGGTCAATCTAGCTAGCGGATATGTTTCCCACTTAAGCAAATCCTTCTGTTGGACTAGCTCTAAATCGAAGGATTGTCAAGTTGTTGTTGTGCCGGGTTTCCTGGTCTCACTCCCCGCGGTTCAAGGAATGTGGACGGCCAATATAGTGTTTTTGCTTGCTGCTGCTGCCTGATAAGGGTAGAAGGCAATCTGAAACACCACTTTTGGTTAGGGCAGTGTGATTCCAAGCCCAAGATTGGATTTTGCTTGACGATGGGGCCTGGGTAGGAGAGAGTGAACTTGTACCTGAAGTCACAATACAGATGTACATGGATATTCTTTGATGTTTTCATTCAGGTGTGCCATGGTTTTTACTAATGAAGTGGAACTGAGAGTGAGATAGCCTTCAAAATGGAAGTCATTGAATTGAGCGTGCACTTCAGTTGTTGCAATAGCTACCCAGCATATAATATGTATACTCATTACACTGCTTGTGTATCAATCTGAGACAGGGTGGTGTGCTTGATTGTTAAATAGTAGGAAAGGCTGTGGTGTGAGGGAGTTTGTAAGCATGTCGATAAAAAAAGCTGGGAGCAGATGGCTTGAGGAGCCTTCGTCACCTGCCGAAGAAGAAGCCAAGGTAAGTCACAGATTTTAGTGTGGAAAGCATAGCCTATTTGTATTTGCTTACCTTTGATTAAGGATTAAGGATTTTATGACTTTCCTGTCAACTATTCACCCTTGGGGAGATTTTTTCAATTCAACTCTGGCAGTTAGCTCGAGAACGTATTCAAGCATGGGACTGACCTGGACCAATCGGCATGTTCTATTCTGGCTTTCTTTCATGCAAAACCTGTCTGTCTGATTTAGATAATTAAAGCTATTCTGTGAGTTTTGACTTAACACAGACGGCCCATTGTGTGAATGCTGCTGTACCTTAATATAAGTAGACCTTCCTTGAAATGATCAGTATTATTACCAATTCATAGGTCTCTGAGACTCGTGAATGGGTTGTCAGGTGAATGAGCTGCGGACAGCACTGGGTCAGCTGACCGGACGGTCATTGCTATATGCATCAGATGCTTGCCTCAAGAGGTACCTGAGGGCACGCAACTGGAATGTTAAGAAAGCAGAAAAGATGTTGCGCGACAGTCTTGCATGGAGAGCAAAGTATAAACCTGAAGAGATTCGCTGGGTTAGTTGGTCACAAGAACTCTTGAATTAGTGGCAAACAAGGTGCCCGTCCCTATGTATGCTGTTGGTTTCTGCAGAGAAAAGATATATGTTAGTGAGCATTTTCTGCACCCCCATGGTCACACATTCCACACCCAGTTGGAAAGGGTGGAAGACGAAACAGGAGAGAGATGCCGTTGATCCTGTCCTGTGAACACTGGCAGTGCCATTTTCTCAAGGACGTATGTCTGGGGATAACTACACCCGGAGAGCGGGTCGTGGGGTTGTCCTTTTGAGGATGTGGAACTGAGCCTGACGTTGCCATAGCTCTCCCCACCAGGGCTGACAACTATTTGGATTCAAATTTGATTGGCTCCTTCTGAAAGGGCTAGAATGGACGGGGATGCAAAGACATACCAGGGAGAGAGAGCAAGAGACATGGATCAGACAGTCACTAGACGCAAAAATGAGATAAACACACCTAGTTTTGAGAGGACTAGGCAGACAGTAGCAGACATATTTTGAAGTCCTAACTTCTAAAGCACTTTGCAGGAGGAGGTTGCAGAAGAGTCGAGGACTGGAAAAACATACAGAGCTAACTTTGTGGACAAGCAGGGGCACACTGTCCTGGTGTTGCACCCAGGAAGGCAGGTGAGGCTGATAATGTGAAACTCCCATTGAGTTGCAACTACCCTAGCTGAGTGAGAGCAAGAAGTGTGGTTGTGGACAATGAAAAGAAATGTATGACACCTCCATTGGTATCCAAGAACCCACTTGTGATGTAACTGAAAGATCACAACATACCATGCATAGGAGGCTGTCTCAGTCAAGCTTGGACGCCTCAAAAAGACACTTGAGTAATGGGTTTTTCCTGGACATTTCAATATATATTTTTTGTCCTTCCTGGCTACATTGATTCTCTCTTCATGTAATCTATTGGACTGATGGAGTTTGCTTATTCCCCACAGAATACCACGGCTCGTGATGGTCAACTACGGCAGTTGGTGTACACAATGGAGAGTGCTGTTTTGAATCTGCCGCCTGGCCAAGAGCAAATGGTGTGGTTGGTCGATTTCAAGGGCTGGACAACTAAGAAATCAGTCCCCATCAGAACAGTCCAGGAAACTGCCCATATTTTGCAAAACTACTATCCTGAGCGATTGGGCACGGCCATCTTGTACAACCCTCCCCGCATTTTTGAAGCTTTTTGGGTGGTAAGTGTTATGTTACTAACTCAGACAATGTGAACCGTAGTTTGTTGTACAGTAGAATATCTGTGCATTGTTTAGGATGTATGTGTGGGGGAGTGAGAGATGGGTCGTGGGGTGAGGGAGATTTCATCTAGCAAGTGATTATTAGCAATGAGGTCCATGCTGACATCATCAAATCTGATTTCTTGCTTAACTACTTGAAGATTAGAGTCTTGGAAAAGGGAGTATTTCAATAAGGGGGCATCTTTCAAGGACATAAGCTAAATATGGTAGTTGCATTGTCGCAAGATTCATGCAGAAGCATTGAATTGTTGGCATGCAGATTGTGAGCCCCTTCCTTGATCCAAAGACATTTCATAAAGTAAAGTTTGTGTATAGTAAGAATGCCGAGTCGATGAAGCTCTTGCATGAGCTACTAGACCTGGACAAGGTTGAGGCATCACTTGGAGAGAACGATTTCAATTACGAAGAGTATGCTAACTTGATGCAGCAAGATGACACAAAATCTGCCCTCATGTGGAAGGTGGGGGCTGAAGTTAATGACTCAAATATACCAGATCTATCCGCCTTGAAGATTGAGCCTCCAGCAGCTCTGAATGGTGAGACTGTTGCCGCATCTGCCTGAACTTGCATATCTTAGCTTTAGGATGGGATGGTGTGTGACCTTAGGCTAAGTCTACCTCTTCCAACTGGCTCGGATATTCTGGAGATTATGAGATGATTCTTTGTGACATGGACTGGAGATGGAGGTTGGAAGTGAAATCTTTCCCAGTTGAATCTCTGAACTAATGATGGCATTGTCAGAAACAAATACTGAACATAGACTGCAGATAAAACCCTTCGGCCACTATTAAGCAACAGCCCTCTTGATCTATAAATAGTGGAGTCAGGGTAAGGGTGTAGGTGGATATGCACCCTTGATACATTTTGTGTGAGCCATCTGTGAATAATAGATTTGTACACAGATATTTGCATTTCAGAGTATTGACCGGGATTTACCAGAATTTTGCCAAGTAGGGGTAATGATGTAGGGTGTCAGGAAGATTATAGCTCCAAAGAGTATAAGACAGCAGGCAAGGAAATGTTAATCATGGGAGTATCCAGGAATAACCTTTTTTCCTCCTGTTCGTGTACATTTAGAGGTAGGACACAGACATTTTCAGATCATTTTCTTGACATATGAATGGTGAAGTATGGTAAGTAGTAATGCTGGTAAGTAGTAATGCAGGCTATGATAGATTACCTCTTTTCTTACAGAATTCATACGGCATAAACCATGTCGTATACAGGACTGTTTACACAACACAAATCTACATATGCAAAACATGTAACACAAAGTTTTGTACCTGGTTCTATGTAAACTAAACAAACTTGTGAGTTCTTCTTGGTCCGCCCTTGACAGTCTGAACGGAAACTTCATGCAAATTCCCCTCCTCACACCGTATCATTTAGGTTATTAAAGAACCACTTACAGTGTACAGTGTACACCGCGATGGAACACCAGCACAGAGCGTCAGGTGTCCAACGACCTTCAAAGATATTAAAAACCTCTTATTGTGCTGGGGCGGTGTCTGGAGTAGTCTCTGTTGAAGCGGTGGACTCTGAAGCTGGAGTTGACCCTGGATCTGATTCTGGAGCTGAAGTTGACGCTGTATCTGATCCTGGAGCTGATTCTGTAGTCGGAGTAGACTCTGGAGCTGAGGTAGCCTCTTGAGAAGGGGTGGATTCTGCTGGAGCTGGAGTAGATTTCAAACTTTGTTCAATCTTCTCGACTGGCAATAAGGGGATGTAGTCCGATAAAGGCAACTGGTGATGCTTCAAAGCTGAGACAAACTGGTTGTACTGATGAGCACCAAACAAAGCTGCAGGAGCAGCAAGATGCACGGCCTGAGGTGCAAGAGGGAGTTTCAGAAATTGTTGCCAAGCAGAGCAGGCCCATTCCTCCGCTACAGGTTCATATTTCTGGTAGAACTCATTGGCAGTTTCAGAAATGCCCTGTTTCTGGACATCTGCCACCAGTGACCTGGCTGCCTCTGGTGCTTGCTTTGCAACATCATAAGCTTGGTAGGTCTTCTGTTTCACAAAGTCAGGCACAAGATTCTCAACCAAATTCAAAGTCTCGTCCACCTGCCAAAGACACACGCAAGAGGTCAGATATTCCACCCCTAACACTCCAACAAAAGCACTTAGTTCAACTACCAACCGACTACTCAGAAGACAAGATACAAAATAAGGCTCAACATACTCTCGAAGCATTTGCACTTTGACATCACTACCAACAGCCTAAAGATTGTTTCCACAACATAGCAACTGCCTCTCCACCCAAATTTCCAATAAACCACAAGCAGTGCTCTCAAGTACTACCTTGTTGTCAAGGTACTGCAAGAGTTCCTTTGGCTTCCCCTCAATTTTCTCATATACAGGCCCCACAACCGTCTTGACTGTGCCTTCAACAGTATCAGCACTAGGTTTCAAAGGCCCAGAGCTGTCCTTCGCATACGTATAGACCTTCTGCACGTACGCTGTTGCCACACGGAAGATATGGTTGAAGAAGCCCAAGTACTTCAACTGCGGCTCCTGTCTCGATTCCAGAACAGGAGAAAGGTCGCACGCATGTTTTAGGAGGCCAAACCAGATAAATAGGTCCGAATGCAAATATCTACAACTAGTGGCGACAATTTATGGGGTCACAAGCCATCATAGAGCATATGGAGAATCCACCAGACAATACTTTCAATGCCACGGTACAAGTAACAAGTTCTGCATGAAAAAATTGGCATAAACAGTTCCGTAAGGTATTCGAAATCGTTCGATAATTTCATTACGAAGTTGTAACACATCGAATGCATGAATTTCCCCCAGCCAAGGAGGATTTACTATCTTCCCAACGATGTACGAGTTCAGAAATGCCTTCGTCTGGTGCTACCAGTACAGCCTCATGAATGACAAAACGACTCACCACGCACACATGACAACCGAGAGACTACCAGGACATCACAGAAAGAAGAATTCTCTCAATGCCGACCCTCCCTCGGATCACAAAACGTATGATTCTACCAACAAGCCAACAACAGTGCAGAAATGCCTTCATCTACTATTACCAGTGCATCGCAACGAGTGGAAAAAACGACTTGCGACGCACAAGTAACAACCGAGACACTAGTACAACGTTAGACGAAGACAATATTCTCTCGATGCAGATCCTCATTACCAAGCACACGATCCTACCATCAAGCCGACCACTTCAAGATCTCACCAACCGATCTGAAACAATGCATGAAACATGCAGTACATTTCACAGCAAAAAGCTGTCGAAATTAAAATTCGTCTCTCCAATGTCAACACTGATGAGCATCTGATGAGCACACCAAACACCCGATCCTGTAAGACTCTAGTTCATCACAAACCTGAGCAGTGTCAGCCATGGTGTCAAAGAGTGGCACACGACCACTCAATCCTGGAAAAATGCACGGAGAACAAACAGCAGCGCAGCTCCGACACGAAGGCCTCACACACACAGCGATCCAGTGCGGCAACACACGCAAGAGTTCCTAGAATATAATGTCAAACATTAGAGAGCAGCGAGCTACACATTCCACACACGCACTACCATCGGACGGCGCTGAAAGCCTTCCGCAAGATAATCGACGGCCCCGCTTACCAGAGCCACCCGAAGCTCTTCCCCGCACCCAGCAGCAACACCGAGCCTCCACCGAAGCCATTCCGAGCCTCTATTTCTTAATAGTTTTCTTTCTCTTATTCTTTTTGATTGAAGCGTGGGAGCACAAGTTGGTTCACAATTCTTGAAAACCAAAAAAAGAAAAACTCAATAACCCCCATTCCAGTTAAGCTTTACAAGCACTCCGTTTCTTTTCTCTCTTTTTTTCCTGAAACTTCAATAAAGTATTCAGGGCCACCGTCCCCTGTTCTTTTTTTTCAAAAAAAAAGAAAAAAAAGAAAAAAGAGAAACACCCAGGAACAAATCAGACCCTTAAAAACAATTAAAAAAAATCAGGCCCTTAATTATAGTGAGAGGACAAAATAACCTCTTTCAGAGTAACCTCGCCAAATTACCCCAAGTCGGTTGAGAAATAAAATCAGGTAAAGGGGAGTGGACATGGAGAGGTTGTCTGAAATAAGTGGGGCGGCTGCATGTGGGCCCAGAGGGCCATGGTATGCCCTATAAAAGTAGCAGTTGCATGCATGTGGGCCCATTCGGCGAACCTTCTAGATTCTCTTGCCCATGCACGCAGCGTTTCTTTTAACTTAAGCTTTCACTTGAGCAGGTAGCCCAGTGGTTGGGTGTTTGTGCCCTGCCTGTGCATAACCTAGATGATCCTGGGTTCAATCCTTCAACATGTGCCTTCAGACCGTCCATTGGGCCCTCGATGGCCTGTATGTTGAGCAGTAGGCTCTGTAAATTCACTGGACGTTAAAGAATCTTTATCTTTTATCCTCTTAAGCTATTTACATTGTGGCATCCATGGAACCTATTTGGGGCCATAATACAAAGTGCAAATCTGGACCCTTCACTCTAATGTCCCGCTGTAAGAGACCATATGAGGAAACATCAGATTTCGGCCTAATCCAATGTATAGGACGTGAATGATTTTTCTTCGCCTCAATCAATAAAATATGGAGGCACCATCCTCTGTTTGAAAAAAGAAAAAATGATTTTTCTGCTCGAAATTATTTCCACGTTCCATTTGGGTTGCTTGATTTCGACATCTTATAGCTATAGAATGATATTGCATACGTTCGAGGTGAATATGCATGTAGGCTGTATTTAGATATGAGACGTCCATCAAGAGGGTTATGGGACACCGTCAATGTTTTCCTTGTTTTCTTTTTTTAGAGGAAAAATATATTGTGTTTTATTGAAAACTCGACTAAATGGAGGCCCTTATTATTTTATTTTATATTTTTGCCCAGAGAAAATCAGATAGCAGAAATTAATTCACAGTTTAATTTATACAAAATCATAAAATATAATTCCATTACATACATATACAAATACATACACTGTATACAATACATATACAAATATATTTAGATTTATATAAAATTATAAAATAGTTTTCTAACTTCTCATTAGTCTATTGTTTATAAATACACCCAGGTTATTCGGGGCTCAAATACTGCTACCTCTGGTTGGGTCTGGTACAGTTGTATAGTCTATAGTCGAGCCTTGTGATATTACTTTGAAAGAGGTTTTTGTTTTTCTTGAGGTTATATTGATTTGTGAGTGCTCCTGGGTGTTCCCTTTATTTTCTCATTACTTACAGTAGTATGATCTACACTGTTACCATCCCCGCCTTTGCCAGGAAAAAAAGAAAATCTAATTTTTTGCTTTTGCTTTTGCCTTTCAAGTTCATCAAAGGTCGGTGTCAAGGGGTGGGCTGCATGCCCAGGCTGTCCAAGTCAATGAAGCAATCCCCAGGAAACACGGATGTAAGTAATGGGACCCTTAAGAATTGACCGTAGTAACAATAGTGGGCCCCCAGAGACCGTCCGTCCATGCAAAGGCTCTGGACAAGTGGAGGGATGTAGTAACTAGTAATTCCAAGCCAAATAATCTCACTCTGGATAATAAAATGTGGTCAAGGGGTTGTTATGTTGTTACCACCAGTGTTGTGCGGGTACCCGCTTAGGAGGGTTGAAACCGAAGGTTCCGGTTCCGGTTCCTCGTAACCGGTACTGAACTGGAATCGGCGCCCAGGAACCGGAACAGGAACCGGACAAGCCGGTTTCAGAACCGGAATCGGCGGGTATGGGCTTTTCCAGGAACTGGATGGTAACTGGAACCGGGAGTTCTTGGCGGTTCCGGATCCGGTTCCCGCACTAGGGTTTTTTTTTTTTTTTTTTTTTTTTTTTCTTCTGCTGTGATCTGTCGTCTCCCAATCTGTGCGATCTGCTGCAGTAGCGCGACTTCAGTGCGGGGGAGGGAGCAGCGCATAGCAGCACGGGGAGGAAGGAGCAACGCACGGGGGAGAGGGATCAGCGCGTGGGAGCAGCGGTTTTTTTTTTTTTTGTTTTTTGTTTTTTGGTTTTCCTGATTCTTTAGTCTCGCACCTCCCACCTGCGCGATGTGCTGCAGCAGCGCTAGCATCAGCACGGGGGAGGGAGCATCGCAGGGAGGTAGCATCGTAGGCAGCAGTTTTTGTTTTTTTTTTTTTTTCCTTTAATCGCGTTGTGTTGTATCGTCTCTCACGTCTGTTTTTGAATAGTGAGGAAGTCCACTTAGATGACAACGAGGAGTTGATTGCAGAGGCCGAGTTGTTTGAGATAAAATGATTTCTTTGTGTACTCTACACACATTAATTTATACTCGCTTACATTGCATTATTATTATTTCATAAATTTGTATATGAATGTTGTGTTGTTTCTTTTCAACATGGTCAAAAGATTTGATATAACTAATGGGGATTCACAAATCATTTTCAGATTTATAAAAAACGATCAAAAATTTAATATATATTTTTAAATTCAAAAAATAGAGAATCGGAACCGGAATCTGCTCATGAATTTTGGAACCGGAACCGGAACCGGAACAGCTTCATAAAAAAGAACCGGATCCGGAACCGGAACCGTCTCTTTAAATATACCAAGGAACCGGAACAGGAGGTTCCTTCAATATGGCAAGAACCGCACAACACTGGTTACCACCTCTGTAAGCCCAAAAAAAAAAAAGCCTCACGGTCCACGGGGTTAATTTTTCCCCTCTTCTTAATGCATTTTAATGGCTCATATTAATAATAATTATATTAATATCGTCCTGTTACCTTTTCTTTCATTAGAATGTCAAAATTCAGTAATAATAATAATAGTTATAGTATCGAGCTAGGTTCGGGCCAGGCCTGGGACGGGCAGGGGGCAGAGCAGAAAGAAGCGGGTATGGAGGCCCATCGGTGGGTACAGGTGGCACGCCACGTGGGCGCTGTGCGGATGTGAACGAGCGGTGCGCGCTTCTCGCTCATCTGCACCGTCGATTGTGCGCACGTGTTGCGTAGCGCTGCGCCATCCTTTATACATGCTGTGCTGCTGTTTGGCGCCCTCATCCGATCGGTATCATCCTGTCATCCATCCCATCATCCATCCAGTAGGAGCAACCCTGACAAACTATTCTATACAATGTGGTGGATGAAGAGTTTCCTTTGTATTCTACTTGACCCGTACATGGGGTTCAAAGTAGCGGTGCGTGGGTATAGGAGCAGTCTCAGTATATTAGCACAATGATTTTGGAGGGGTTTTTTTTTTTGTTTTTTTTTTTGTTGGTGCAGGGCCCTGGAATGACGCAGAGAATTTCGACTGACATCATTCATGGATAAACTTGCTGCATATTATTATTAGTTTTCTCTATTTAAATTCAGTCTATGCAGGTATGGGGTTAGTATGTTGCAACTTACCTGTAAGTAAAATACTAGACATACCTTACAGTTAGTTAAAGTTTGAAGACAAGGGAAGGACACAACTGTACAAGATGTGAATTCAGGTTGTATTCACAAACAGGCAGGAGGTAGGCTTGGAAGCGGTCTCAGATTTGAAGAATTCCGAAGAATTTGTAAGTTTTTGATGAATGCCTCCACTTGTTTGCATGTGAGGGGACTTGGGGTTTCGTTTTTTGTTGTGAAATTGCGGTGAATTTCATGGGCGTGCACAAGGCTCTGAATGTGACACATCGATCGCAGTTTCACCATAGAAACAAGGTGTTACAGCCATAGATCCCACCCACAAAATCGCAGCTTTGCCAGCGCCTTTCTTAAGCTACGCTATGGCAGCACGGCAGTTTGTTCGTCTACCCCACCTGCTGTATGTTTTCAGTCCCTTCCATTTGCATACAAGCAAATCAAATTGATCCACAAGGTTTCTGTGTAAGAGGTAACAAGTATGCGCGGATTCACTGATGCATCTACTACCTATGGTGATTTCCATTTCCATACAAGAGGTAACAAGTGTGCGCGGATTCACTGATGCATTCAGCTCTATCTATTACCTATGGCGATTTCCATTTGCATACAAGCAAATCAAATTGATCCGGAAGGTTTCTGTGTAAGAGCTAAATAGTATGCGCGGATTCACTGATGCATTCAGCTCTATCTATTACCTATGGTGATTTCCATTTGCATACAAGCAAATCAAATTGATCCAGAAGGTTTCTGTGTAAGAGGTAACAAGTATGCGCGGATTCACTGATGCATTCAGCTCTATCTATTACCTATGGTGATTTGCATCCGTCAGTATGTTTCTGACCACTGGGGTGCAGTCTGGAAGGGGGGTCCTTGAAGGCTGAGACTGCTGCATTGCGTCCACGATCCCTTTCTCTAATCTTGCAGTGCCAACTACCTCGGTTTCGGAAAGCAGCTAGTCGGTGGCCTCTGATTAAGGTTTGTCGCGTGTTTTTCCTTCGACAGTACAAACCCGCTTTGTTGGAAGAAATGATCACAATCGCCGAAGGCTGGATGGAGAAGTGAGAAGCGAGAGAAAGGGAAATCTGAGTGGGAAGTTGGGTTCTATTAAGATTGTGCAAATGAGGCCGTCTGCTTCTGGTGGTAACTCATTGCCATGGTGTGCTTTGTAGTCTTGGCTTAGCAGGCAGCCGTTGTGGGAAAAAGGGACTAGGGTTTATAATTACCCCACGGAGCAACCGTTTCTTGGGTTTTGGCCCAGCACAGGGTATCCGGGCCAGACACGAGATTGTCACACCTGTGGTGCAACTGGTGTGGTAGAGCCATCATCTACAAAAGGGTAACAACATATTTTCTCCCACTCATCTGTACTAGTAATTTAGGATTCTCGAAACATGCTCCACGGTTTTCTGCAAGCATAATGTGGGAACTTTTACTAACCTAATGCAACCCCTCTCGAAACCTTTGGTGGCTAACACAATAAAGTCTGAAATGCTGGAAATGGACATAAAATGGTGGCAACTTCAAGTGCAGTGATGACACTGGCACTTTTTTACATTGCAGACGTAGCAGCATGGCTACCTCGCACTTGAACGAGCTCTCCTATCTCTCGCAGGCAGATGCAACTGCCATTGATGAGTTGCTCATGGGAGAACACGGTTTCTCTATTGATCAGCTCATGGTAAACCCTCTCATTTGCTCTCTCTTGTTTTTCTCGCAGAAGGTCATAATGTCACATTGCCAAATATGAAGGCTGAAGATCCTCCAACCCTCAATTGAAGCATGTGCTCAATTTTGACATTGCCATAAGTCTTGGAGTGACACCATTCTCATTTTACCTGTTGCTGGGGTCCCGCTTGGGGACCTTTGCCAAACATGGTTCTAATGTTACAAGTGCCACATGGGACAGATTGATGACTGGGAATTGTTGATACACCTCAATTTATGTAACTGAAGGCTGGCCCCGCCTGTATTCACTAGCTAGGCTTTCACTTTTTTTGGAAGATATTAGTTCGGTACGCCGGGAGGGTGGGCAGCATCCCTTAGGAATGGTTTTGTCAGAAAGCATGGTTGGGAAATTATTGGAGGAGGACACACCGTATGTGAGAGATACAGAGAGAGTACTCATTGACAGCAAGCAGCAAACAGTTAGGAAGAAGTTTGAATCTCACCTCACATGGTACAATTTCTTCACCGACTCGGGTTAACTTCGGAGTTGGATATGGGCAGAGCTTTGTCTCACACTTGTCTGCTGATATGGTTAGGTTGAAATATATTGCTTAGAGAGTATATAATAATAGGTGCTAATGTCCTTTGTTTGCGCTCAGCAACAACAACTAAAATCCTTTGCTTTCTCCCTGTGGCTGTATGGACTCAAAGGAACTGGCAGGATTGAGTGTTGCATCAGCCATTACAGAGGTACGGATTGCCTTTTCACAGATATTAAAAACGTCATTCGAGTAAATGTGAGCGTACTTTGTCATTGGGGGTTTAGTTGATTGAAATACTTTTTGGAATTGATTGACTGAAGTTCTCTAGGAGATGTGACTTTGAAGCAGTGGTGATATTGGTGTAATGATATATGTTTGCACTTGTATCAGGACAGGCAGACCTTGAAAACAGGTAGAAATTAAACTGTCTTACTTCAGGACCCATTTTCCTGCCAGTTTAAGGTCGGTTGACAAGAATAGGTGGCCCTCTGAATGATTGCACGTTTCAGGACCGAGATTCCAACATACCAGCTAAATTGGAATAAAGAATGAGCAGAATGAAGAAATACATGGGTGGCAGGTTTATGGAGTGCTGGAGCACTCCCGTGTTCTGATCATATGTGGGCCGGGCAACAATGGAGGGGATGGGCTTGTGGCAGCACGTCATCTACACCATTTTGGATACAGGCCCTCCATTTGCTACCCCAAGCGTACCGACAAGCCTCTCTATCATGGCCTCGTGACTCAGGCATGTTTCACTCCATCGTTTCACTCGTGGGAGGGAGGAGAATAATTGGAACGTTGGATCTATGCTGGCACTATTGTGGTATCCTGAGGCATAATTGTCTTTCCTGCTGAGATGAAGCCGTTGATGGCTGTACTGGATTTTGGCCATTGATGACCCTAGGAGGGATAGGGTCGATGGTAAATTTCTTTTATTGATGGCAAGGTATAGGTGGGTGATTCTTTTGCTGCTTGGGTGGCTGTGGGGGGAGCTTAGACACTTCAAAAATGTAGGGGGGGGGGAGTGGCTGCAAAACACTACTTGCAACTAATCTTTGGCACCCCTGAATCAAGAAATAATCCTAATGGCTGGTGTGCCGGGTACATAAAATTGCTCCAAAGAATCTTGTCTCAGCCTATGACTGATGGTAACAGCTGGAATCGGATTGGATTTGGAGCTCAATATCACAGCTTGTTACATTTGCCCGGAGTACTGATTGCGTTCATTTCTCTATTGTTGAATTGGTCTGTGTGCAGCTGGAAAGCTTGGGGATTCCATTCTTGTCGGCAGACGAGCTACCATCGAGACTGGCAGACAAGTTTGATGTTGTTGTGGATGCCATGTTTGGGTTCTCCTTTCATGGTTGGTTAAGTTCAACTAAGCCATTAGTTTTGCTCCTCCTCCATCCAGGATCTTTGTACATGTTGGCTTTCATAAGATGTGTATTTGATAACATGTGAATTGTACAGTATGCTACTGTTCTTACCGTCTCTTACTCTGTTATGCTCAAAAGTGCTTTTAAGTTGAAGGCCCTGACTTTGAAGTTTGTACTGGAAACAAGTGATGAAAAATTATGGTTACTATCAATTTTGTTTTCGTTGTCATTGTTTCTTATACTTACAAGGATTCTCGTTGTCGTTGCAGGAGTACCCCGTCCTCCTTTTGATTCTCTACTTAAACGTCTGGTGGTGCCACCTGGCACAAAGGCAGAGGAAGTTGGGGTGCCAGCAGTTGTGTCAGTCGACATCCCATCTGGCTGGCATGTAGAGGATGGGGACACGGAGGGTACTGGATTGTTTCCTGCTATGCTGGTCTCTCTCTCCCTCTCTCTCTCTCTTACTCCGCATCAATTTCAAACTCAGGGTGGGGAGCCTACCTTTGAACAATAAGAACATCAGGAACATTGTTCCTGCACCTCGTTCACCAACTTTGAAAATCTTGAGGCTGAGCCTAAAGCCCTGGCCCTGTTGGGGTCTAATAGCGGGGCAGCTCACACACAGGTTGATGGTTGTGTGACGGGCTTTCTAGAGGATATCTGGAAAGCCTGAACTAATTGTCTACACGAAGTTAAGTACCGCTACCAGAGTGGGCCCCTGACAAAGACGTAAGACAACGTTTGCCGTAGCCTTGTGGCCGTCGACCCAAGAGGGAGAGAGAATATACTCATGCCATGCCCTGCAAACGTTGGCTTGCCATAGCCTTACGGCCACTGAACCCGGGGGCAACTAACCCTTCCAGAGCCTACCGAACCCAGCCCCCAGGGTTGACGGAGAGATAGATGATGTACCCATGAGACAGTATTTGCCGTGGAACAAAGGGAACATACACTTCCATTCTCTATCTCCCTCTGTGTCTCAATGAAGTTAGGCATAAAACTTCCCTGAACTGGTTTCGAGTGGGTGACATGGTGAGGACCTTTTAAGGATGATCTGAAGGGCCTACCTACCCTCGACACTAGATTGAAATTTAGAGTCGGGGCAGGGAGTCTACCTTTGAACAATAAACAGATGCAGAGAGGAAAGGGAGATTCCCAATTGGGTGGCCTGAAGACAATATCCATTTTCCTATACAATGTCTAGGGAATTCTCATCAGAGAGCGACCCTCTTCAGGACTATCAAGAACATAGTCCCTGCACCTCTGTTCACTAACTTTCAAAAATTCGAGGCTGAGCCTAAAGCCCTGGCCCTGTTGGGGTCTAATTGCTGGGCAGCTGAACACAGCAGATGGATGCTTGTGTGAAGGGATGTCTAGAGGAAATCCAGAAAGCCCAAACCAATTATTCATACCAAAGTGAGTTCCAATACTGGAGTGAGCCCCTCACAAATGTAATGTCTGTTCCCTCTTGTTCCACCCAAACTGGGCGTAGGGTCTGTATCCACAAGGCTACCGGAAACGTCGTCTCATGAGTACATTCTCTCCCCGTCTTTCTTTCTGTCTTCTGCTACATCATCCCTCCAACTTCAGAAAACAAATGCTCAGGTGGTTTTGTGTTCTGCAGGTATCATTGACTGCACCCAAGCTTTGTGCCAAGAAATTCAAGGGTACCCATCATTTTCTTGGGGGAAGGTTTGTCCCCCAAGCAGTTGTTGACAAGTATGGGCTGCGCTTGCCGCCATATCCAGGGCAGTCCATGTGTGTTCGCATTGGCAAACCTCCCCATGTAGACGTGGCAGCATTGCGGTTGAATTATGTAGGTTCGGAACTTTTGGAAGAGCAAGCTCAGAGTGACCCAATTCTACAGGTAATTGCGTGTGCTTCTTGCATGTGAACTGTAATGTTTGTATTGTCTCTTTCTTCCTGTGTCTCTTTTTGAAAATGTCTTCCAAATGCCCAATACAGTAAGGAAACAACATCACGAAGTAAGCTTTTATGGAGAGTTTCCTGGATGGCATGATGATATACAAAAAGATCCTGACATGAAGAACAAAACTACATCTGAAGGACGTCCACGTCATGAGCACCAATGGCAGATTGGAGTACCCAGATAGCAGGTGAGCTCCAATAGGATACCCACCAAACACTCTGAACCTTGCTTCAAACAGGAACCTCCAGGATTCAAGCCCTCCTGGACACTTTGTGCAGAGTCCATGCCTGCCAGGATGGAGTCTATGGACGAGGCTCTGGCAATCAGAGCTTCATATTAACTGCATCTCATCTTAGGGAGCCCCTTGCACTCAGCAGGACAGTGGGGCCATTTGGTCGTAGTGGTCTATGAATTTGTTCTAGGATATTTTCTGGACATCAACAATCTGCATTGTGAGTTTGCAGTTTCAGCAGTGGTTTGACGATGCTGTTGCTGGAGGCCTCCCTGAACCCAATGCAATGACCTTGGCCACTGCGGATGGCGATGGCCGACCGTAAGTACTTTTCATGACTTGATTGCCTTTCCATGAGGCTCCATTGCTGTGCATACACCATGAAGTAAGATCTTTTTCGAAGCATCGGACATGAATGCAGCTATGGCGTGCAGTGAAAACATCAGACGGGGTTTCATGGATCAAAGGCTGGTTGTGGGGGTGTTGGGTGGAATTGCAGCTCAGCACGAATGGTGTTGCTGAAAGGATTTGATCAACATGGATTTGTCTGGTAAGTGGATCCAGCTGAGTGTCCCAAAGGTCTTTTTGTCTACAGTCTGACTTTGGTTGCTAAGGACTCAAGAATCTTGTTTCCTTACTGTTCCGATTGATGGAAGGTGCAACATGAACATACATGGACAGATGGCCCACCCAGTGGTAATAAGACACAAGATGGCCTTGTGGTTGTGGGTTCAAAACCACATAGGTGTATGTCATATTGCCACCCATTAGAGCAACCCAGCTTTAGGATGGGGGTCATTCGGTCAACCGGTCACCTAATGCGTGAGTACTTGGGTTTTTTGAGTCCTCGGGGAAAGGTGTGGGCAATGCCGTTGCCCTGGTTACGGCCTTCAGAAGGTTCCCACCTTCCAAACAGAAGACAGTAGTCTGTCGAGGTGAAGAGATACCTTAATGTACGCTTGTTTTGGCAGGAGTCTGCCTTCTTTTTACACTCCCTGGAGTAAAGCCTATGAAATATTTTGTACACGCACCAGAACTATGGTGTGAAATCAATAGTTTTAAGTTTGACTTTGTACTGTAAACAATAGACTCAGTCTGTGGTACTGTTATTCAAACAATTTTCTGTTGCCCTGTAGCTACGCTGTATTCTGGGGATCATCCACAAGACTTAATTTGCCATGAGTTGTTTGACATTAAATGAACCCCTGGGGTAGCTGCAAATACTGTTCCTTTTAATGCTTCATTGTTGACAGGTACACAAACTATGGGAGTCGAAAGGCGGCTGACTTGGCAGCTAATCCCAGAGCTGCATTGGTTTTCTTTTGGGAGCGCCTCCACCGACAGGTATCACCCTTTTTCTGAAGAGGCAAGGGGAGAATGGGGAAGGAAAGTACACACAACCGCAGATAGAGTATCAAGTCAGATAACAGGTGGAGGGACTGAATGATGTACCATCACAATAGGTTCTTTTTTAGGGGATATGTATGGAGGAAGAAGGCCCCGTCTAGTCTATGCCATCAGAAGAGGGGTTTCACCCATGACTGTTGTACAAATACTTAAATGGGAATTGAAAGGGACACATGAGTAGAAGCTCAGATTTGACCCCAAGATTGTTCTTCCACTTCTCAGAGTAGTGACCTTAACAAACACTTTGCTTTAAAGAGAGTACTCAGTTGCTTTGTGGCAGGTGCGGATTGAGGGCCCTGTGGAGAAAGTAACTCCAGAGGAGTCAGATGAATACTTCCATAGTCGACCGCGAGGAAGCCAGCTTGGTGCTCTTGTTAGTCCACAGGTAATGATTCCTTGCTGGTGTACAGAAAGGTTGATCTTCTAAGACATGATCGAAGGAAGACCACCATTATTAGCCACTGTACGGATCCTGTGAAAGATGCTATCACCTTTTGATATTTGAACAGGGTTTCACTAGATTGCCATGAGGCATCACAACAGTGACTTGCCTGGACAAAGAATATTTTATTTGTATGTATTCAAGGTATCCATAGATTGGTGATTGTTAAAGCAGTTATTTTCAAGATAGACATATTCATTTATCGAGACTGTTTTGTAGGAGAGTTGGTGCTTTCTGTATGTGCTCTGGGAACTATGTTCTTAATGCAAAGACAGTTCAGCAACCTGATGCCAGAAAGCAGTATCTATAGATTGAATACTGCACTTTCATGTCTGTATTGCTGATTTCTATCAAGTGTCACCCCAACTGGGAGGGGGCCCTATGGTGGCAAAGCTACTGTCTCTGTTGCAATGGAAGAAGGCTTCATTCTGGAAGTGCAGCTCTGTCTCTCTCTCTCATATGTTAAACCCTGGTGGCTGCAAACCCCACAAAAGGCTCCGGGAGGGTTAGTTCCCATGGGGTCAATGGCCATAAGGCTATGGCATGCCACGGTAGGGAACAGCATGAGTACATTCTCTCTCATATGTTTCTAGAGGAAATCTGTAAAACCTGAACAAATTGTTTATATCAAGGTAAGTCCCACTACTGGACTGAGCCCCTCAGATAGGTACTGTCTGTTCCCCCTTGTTCGCACCCAAACTGGGCGCAGGGCGTATGGCCACAAGGCTACGGCAAACAGAGAGCTTTCTCACATGTTTTTTGGCTGGAGTGTAGAGTTCTGTGCTGCCTGGACGACATGTGCTGGATGGCAGTTACGAGCATCTTGTTGCTCAATATGCAGATGGGTATGTCCCTGTCTCTCGGTGGATGTTTTCATGCTTGACATGTACATTTATCCAATCATCTCATTGCCACAATGAGTGATAGTTGCAGAAGTCTTGCAAGGGCAGGCTGTCAGCTTATTTGTGTATGTTTTCTCCTACTTGAGTGTGTGCAGTGTCCAACAGGCCCTACTTGAAATTTAAAGATATGCTGGTGTGAATCCATCAAAGAGGGGTCTCAGGGCTTGGGACTTGAAAAATATAAATATCATATGGATAAGGGGTAAATTTGCTCCGGTCTTTGTTTTGCTCTACTTCTTGATGTTCCCTTCGTAAGACTGTCATTTGAGAACTATCATAGCCCTTGGCGATAATCTCTGCTACTTCATCATCTGCACAGAAGTAGGTGTGACATCCCATAGAGGATATCCGACCATTTGTCTCCCTTGGTTCCCTTGTACTGTAACCTGCACCTAATGTGAATCGTATGTGGGTACATTTGCAGAAGATACATTCCCAGACCAGAGCATTGGGGAGGCTTTCGCTTGCAACCTGAAGTAATGGAGTTTTGGCAGGGCCGAGAATCACGGCTCCACGATAGGTGGGCTGCCCTCCCTCTCCATTGGCCGCTCCAATCCTGTCCGTTTTTTCGACCTTCAGGAATAGCCCCTGCCACAATTTGGGACCCTTATTCCTTACATCACCATGACAGGAAACGTTATCATGTAGGTAGATTTACATTATTTGCATCAGTTTGTGTGAAATGGAGCTGTCAGCTTCTAACCACCGTTGGCCTAGCTTCATGCAGATAATTGCCCTGGAGGACATATTGTCGTTACATTTACAGTTTGGCAATAGTACATCTCTCTGCTGCACGACCACACAACTGATGGATGGCATGTTGTGATACAGGCTGCATTATACGCGGTCAGCCGATGGTACCCAAACATGGACCATGGATCGACTGGCACCCTAATTCAAACAGTTGTGACCTAATGCAAATCTCCCTCCGGTTGAGAATTGACAGGAGCATGTTGAAGGTGCATATTCAGTTTGCTGTGACAGATTGAGCACCTCATGAGTAGTCAGACTCTTGTCTAGAAGGATTCTAGTAGAGCTATTGTTTCTGTTTGCATAACTGGTATCCAAGATAGTGACAAATTTTGCAATTTGACTGCTGTCATGCCTATTGTTATGACTACTACGCAGCTGCAAAACCATGAAGTTGAGGGTGGTCCACTGTGAAGACGGTGATTGGACTGTGCCAGGAGCATTTGGTGATGAGCTTGTTAGTTATGTTTGCTTTCCTAGATATCTGCAACTTGAGCCCAGGTGACAAGCTACTTTCAACTGTTGTCATATCTGCCGATGGATCTTATTGTAGACTACTCATCTGAGACGAATCCAGCCATACAGCAGGATGCTTACATGTTGTTCTATTTAAATTTTTGAACTCATTTGATTGAAGTATAAAGCAACCAATGAGTGTGAAGAGATGAACGTTTTTATCACATTTTGCACTCTTTTCGTGGCCTCTCCTTACACCTGAAGTTATGATTACCAGGTTGTTGTGGCTCCTAAGTACTTTGCCCAGCTCAAGCAGTCCAGTGTGAGCAGAATGCGCATGTGGTGACGGTTGTTGAGAATGAGTATGATGCTCACACCATCTAGGTCAATAATGCTCAACTGGCGACCATGTAGGTTCTTTAGTCTTTAAGCCGAATATGACCTCGAAGGGGACATTATGTAAAATCTGGTGCCAGACCTTTACGACTGCCCGGGCGCTCTATTTCACATGATCAGCTCCTATACATAATATGTGAGGATGCAATTACATCAACTTTTTCAATGATGTTCTAGTTGGGGATCAACATGGAAGTACCATCACCAAGTAGTTAGTGAAAGATTTCTAGGCAAACAATATTACAGTGTAGTCCACTCCAAGTCAAGAAGTTCAACAACAACAACAAATTAAAAAAAACTTGTAAGGAAAAAAAAAACGAAAAAAATAAAAAGACTCTGTCGAGGTCGAGGTTGGAAGTAAGTGTAAATTATGATGTCACTTCACTGGAAGGGCCATTGCCTTCTGCTTTGGAACATGTATATCTTTTAACAGTGGTAACCGGGTTGCCCGGCCACCCCAGCTCCAACGACCCCCTTTTATAGTTGGGTTGGTTATAATGGGTCAAAACCAACACACATCTATTCCGTTTTAAACTTTAAACCCAAGACTGAGCCTTATGCCCCAATCACTGGGCATCTGTTGGATGTTCATAAAAAAAATACAATAACTTGAGGAAGCCAAATAAATTTACTCATCAAATCCTTCTATTCTTGGTCTGAAGCCAAATGGATCCCTTGCTGTTTCTTTTAAGGCTCCAGCCCAATGCATGTTTCCAGACCTACTCAATGAGGGAAGAAATTCTTGAGATGTGATTACTGCAGATGCTTTGAAGAAAGCACAACAAGACTACTCCCAATTTCGACGCCTCCTGGAGGCAAGATTGGCTTCCTCTGCACAAGATTCTCTAAACTGGGACTGCAAGCTCCCAAGGGAATGGGAGCTCTCCTACCTTCATTTGATGATAAGGGCCTCTGTCCCCTTTCTTTTAAAGAAAGAAGGAAAAACCAGACCTCGAGAGCTCAACTAAGTCCCTGTTTAAGATAAATGGCGAAACAAGAAGGGGGAGAGTGTGAGAACTCTAAATTTCCACTGACACTGGAGTCACCTGGTTGATGGACACACTATTGTATCCAGGGGAGGGCCTTCTGACAATTGCAAGCGGGACATTTAAATACTCCTGCAACCACATCCCCTCTGCCTAGTTTGGTGGAGTAGATTCTGAAGGGGCTAACTAATGAAAAGGAAGGAAGTTTCACATGTAGCAATTTGCAGAGTATATGAAAGCCCATGGAAGGGCCAACGGATGGAGGCAGGGAAACGTGGCTCTAACAGAGAGACTTGAAAGGCAATGCTCTCCACACCTGAATTTGGTAGAAACAATCTTCTCAGCTGTTCTTAACGCGTCCTCCAATGTCCTGCCTGAGTTGAGAACAGTTCATCCACAAGCTAAGAAGTTGTGGCGAGAGACTCAACACACTGGGAGCTTCATGTCAGTAGTGCCTCTCTGGTAATTCTCAAGTAACTGAGCCCTTTCATCCTTAAGCTGTTTTTCAAATGTAAGTGTGGCTTCATGCTGCTGTCGCTGGAAATCCAGGCGCTGCTGGTGGTGCTGTTGCTGGAGCTCAACTCGCTCAGCTTCAAAAGCATGTGCATCTCGCAGGCTCCCTTCCATCTGTGTCTTCTTTGCTATCTCGTCCTCCATCCTACAAGGCAATGCACCATGATGGCCTATCAAAGTGTGATTACAATGTCCACCATGGGTTACTGGGTGGCAGAGCAAATGCTGATGGTCACTGAAGGCAAACAAGGTTACTGTTTCAGCACTGTAAGGTTAGCGTTTGGATGATATGATGTGCATGAGTATAGAGTGCAGGAGCCTATTAGAAAAAGAGAAAGAAAGAAGGAAGAAAAAGGGAGAAGTCAAGTACAACGCCTGCTGCTGATCCTTTTCGTCCATGGTGAGGTGCTTGTTCTTGGGTATGTTGGACCGCTGCAGCTCCAGCTGCTGGCACTGCTGCAGGTGAGTCTGTTGAAACTCCTCTCTCATCTTTTGTAACTCTGCCTCCTTCTGGTTGAGCTCATCTGCCAGCTGGTTTCTCTCAATTTTGAAGAACTCTTCCAGGTCGGCTTGCTGTTACAACCCAGCCTTGGAGTGAGTTTAGCAGGGGTCATGGCCAGAACTTATTGTCCCAATCCTGTCCAGGTCTAAATTTAAGAAGCAACAAGACGGGCTTCCCCTCTTTGTGCATAAACATTGCTTGAAGAAACTTCAAAGATATGCTGCTTGCAATGGTTCCTACTCCAATATTTTCCCCAGGCCTTGAGTTTCCAATCCACTTAATTATACTAGGGACAACATGCTCTTGTCTGACACAGTTGTCTAAAATCAGTTGGTAATGACTCTGTGGAAACAAACCTCACTTCATTATCACTATGATAACATGCGGACTTCCAGTCTGAATTTTTTTTGTAGGATGGTTCACTCACTTTAAGAACCTATACGAGCTTTAGTTCAAAACTATAGCGATGCTCATTCAATTACAGACTAACTGAAGTCAAGCTCAATCTTGCAGTTGATGCCAATGAGTGATAGACTTAACAGACTGCTCTAATGCCCAAGCAGGAGATGGATGAAAGGCTATTGCGTTTGTAGTGACCAAATCACAAAAGCTGAGCATCACTTTCTGCCAAGTGACCAAGTGTGCAGTACCTGCAGCTTGTTTCTCAAGTGTTGATCCTCAGCCCTGCGACGCATGATATGGAGCTCTTGCTCACGTAGCTGCAAGTTGTGTGAGACCACACTCACAGTTTTCTTCAGAGTCCTGCTAACCTCCATCTCTCTCTCCACTTTGGTCTGCAGGTACAACACCTGCTGGCTTTGTCCATCCATCCGCCGCATCGGCTCCAGAACTGCCTCATGGAGCCTCTTCATCTCATACTTTACCACTGTCTTCTCTGTTCACCCATTCACAAGGTCAGCTCCACCTTTTGCTTCACTGCAAACAATGGCTATGACATATCTGTGAGGGGTGCAGTCTGAGTGGGATACTGACCCTCCTGAAGTGGGTTATACAACTCCACGCCAACAAGTAAATGAGATTCCATTGAAATCACCATACTGGTTTCTGGTGATGAGGAACTAAGTGTAGCACTTATCTCTAGAAAAGTGTGATTGTTTGTGTTTCTGTGGGTGTGCAGGAGAGGGAGAGACACAGAAAGAGGGAAAAAAAGAGGGTTATATTTTTTTACAGCGCATTCTAGATAGATACATTTGCTAGGATTGTTACACACAACAATTCAATGTCCACATGAAGCATAAGAGAGAATTCCTGAAAACTCTCTTCAAGTTTGACTCCAAGGAAGAAAGCAGAATGGCGGGGTGTAGGCTTTGCAACAATGTCAGAAGCTCCCCACTGGCACATTTGGAATGAGCAGGCCTATGGTCAGACTGACTCTGAAGGACATCTGTTTTGAAGAGTTTACTGCTACAAGGAGTGCATGGATCATCCTGCTCGACCTCTCCTGAACTCGAGGAAGGACACAGCTTAGGGCTTACCCTCTTGCTTTAAGAGCAACTGGGAAAAAGGCAGTCTCTGCATGTTATTAGCAGGGCAACTGTGCCTCTCCCCCTTGACAGGTGGGATGAATCTGGAAAGTAGCTCTACTTTCCTGCATTCTGGGAATGTTCAGCTTGGCTTCCGACACTTTTGCCTTGCTTCCAGTTGTTGATGGTTGCTATGTTCAGGATTTCAGCTGGTGTCTGGGCTTCTGTCACTTTTGTCATTTTGGTGGGGCTTACTTTTTCTTGGAGGATGGTTAGCTCAAGGACCCTGCCGTGGTTGGAGTGTTTCTTGGATGGCTGACTCTCTCTTGGTCAGCATTTCATGGGTTGCCAAGTTTGTCATTGAGATATTTTGATCTATAAAGGTTGTTGAATGATGTGGCCCCTTCCCTCACCAAAAAGATGAAAAGTTAACAAGTAGCTAACCAAATTTATATCTTCCTCTGGCAAGTGGCATATACAGTAACTGCAGATTGGCTGAGGTTCAACAACTCCATCTCGTGCAATTGTTGTATCAATACCTTCTCTTTTGGTCTTGTGCTGAAAGAATTTGGTTCTGTTATTCTTACTCTACAGCTACCAATTGCTTAGGGAGAAGTCTCCAAGATTCAAACTCTGTAGCCTCAAAATCCGGCCATATTGCCAAGCATGTACCTGCCGACACGATATCACCCTTGGGCGCATTTTAAGGCCAGACACAGTGGCCTTTGGCTGCAGAATGAGCAGGTCAAGCTTTGAACCAATTGCACACCGCATATGGCTAGGGCTGATGATCACTAAGAAAAGAGCTTTCATGGCAAGATCGTCTGAAGACAAAAAAGAGGCTGAGACCTCACCCTCTCTACAACACCTCCCCTTGAGATCAGTAGGAGAGGTGAAAGAGGGTTGCTGGAGATGGGTGCAACAGAATTTTTTTGGTATCTCAGCTGGTGGTTGGTTCCATTTACACTTCCAAATCATCTCCAATAGAATTTTAGCTGGCATTGTTGGCATCCTCTTCAATTGTCCCATAACCCCTGATATTTCTTTTCCCAAGCTTGTGTCCCATGCCTCTTCCTTTTCTTTTTGTTCTGGGCTGTCCCAAGTCTATGTTGATGGTTTTCTTGAGTTTGGTACTAAATATCACCATTTCTGTCCTGGTGCTCAGAGAACTGTCCTGGTGGGCTTTTACTGGGCACAAAAATGTCTTCTGTTTCAGAATCCTACCACTGAGTCGCTCAGAGAACTGTCGCTTCCTCCATGATAAGCAACTGTTCCCAATGTTAGACTTTGTGAGAGAAATTAAACGGAAATTGGATGTATCATCAGCCAACCCTCACGAAGGAAATAGGGAATTAACACACCTTTGTTGTGTCGGTTGAAGAGATCAATGTCTTCCTTGGTGGCCATGAAGCCGTAGAGAATGCGCTTCCTGTCACCGCCCGGGTGATAAAGGAGCTTGCCTGGGCGGATCCAGTCATCTCTTCCACGTTTTGCATCTTTGAAGTGTTTATTGAGACGCTGAGCATCATGATAACCACTGGGAGACTCTCCAAAAACCAATAGACTCATACCACGGTGACCTTGAGGCCCATAGGCATGCCGGGGCTTAAGGGGATTGTACTCCTGGAAGTAGTCTAGCAGCTCCTTGTTTCCCATTCCGAGCCACTGCATCCATTGATGAGCTTGTGTCATTGAGGAAAAAACTCGGGTTTGAAAGATTAGCTTATTCATAAATTGCTATTCAAATTACTTCAACACCTATTTTCAGTTCACACAGGACCGATGGGAATTGATGGCATCCCCCTGCAATGTCAACAGTGCGCATATGGTGGAAGATCTTTAACATGTCTGAACCATACTTTCCCCAGGCAAAAACCATCCACAGTACCAGGCCATGTAAAGATCCCTTTGCGGCCTGATGGGACCCACCAAATCACAATCATAACTGAACACACAGAAGATGCAACATATGGCATCAACCTCCCAAGGAAGATGAATCCCCTCTGTGGATTACTCAGTAGAGTTGTCTCAGGGGTCTTTCCCTCTCGATGGCTTGTGGCACGAAGTTTTCTTTTTCTGCAAAACTTTTGTTTTGGTGTGTGTGCATGTGTCTAATGCATCTTTCAAGTGCCTCACTTCTCTGTTCATCTATTTGTCTGTCAAACCAACACTCATATGCCATATCCAGTAGAGTCATGGGGATAAGGTAACTCCTTCAACTCCTAAGTTGCAAAAATTCTTACTATTTGGTCATCCTTTAGCCTGATATTCAAAGCTGTTCACATCCTGCAGTCGTTTGTGAAAAGTACAGAAGGATGGGAGAAAAGAAAAGACACAAACCGTCTCGTTCTCATCAAGCTCCAGCTGAGTGTTCTGAATTACAACCATAGGTGGCCACACCATCAAAGGATTTTGGGCATCAGTGTCATCATGGAGCCCTTTCCACTTTCCAAATAAAGCCCCAACATCACCTTTGCTTGCTCCTGCTCGTCTTAGCCGTAACTCTTCCTCCAAAACCTCTACAAAGCTGCGATGCAACCTCACCCGTCTGGATCTCATTGTTCTTGCATGCGTCACTAAAGGCCCCAACCCTCGAAACCAGTCAATGGCACCCACACCTCCCTTGCATGCAGGACAATGCCACTGCCGGTCATGGCCATGCAGTTGCTCCTTACTTAAGTTGTCAAGGTCCTGAAAGAAATCCCGGAACCATTTCAACTTTTTGAGAGTTTCATGACTTCTTTGTGTCGCATCTGAGTCACAGTCGTCATCACTGATGAAGGCTTCATCACTATCATCTTCTAGATCATCCAGGTCAGAGCACTGGCTGTCTGAGTAGACACTAGCTGGGTAGTCATACACATCTGTCCCACTTGCCGCTTGCTGAGGTGGGATACCACCTGTGGGAGTACCTGGCATCGTGGGCATCCAAAAGCATATAATATCAGTTAGATTAGTTAAGGCAATTGAAGGTCTTTTCCTCTTATGATTGTCAAACAACATTACTTGAGTAAGGCCCAGTAGCTCTGAATGTACTCATAAGATGTAGGTTGCTGTAGCCTTGTGGCCATAGACCCCCAGACCCAGCAGGGAGAAAATTTAGAATGACTACTTCAGCAAGAGCCTTGCATGGACATAGAAGTGGCATATTGATCCCATTAATAAGCACCCTGAGTCAGTAGGCAGGAGAAGGATGAGACTAACGTCCAGATGGCCAATCTGCAGATGATACACAGAACCGCTTGTTAACTTGCCTCACAAATCCCATGTATGTTCAATTGAGCAATCCCCAAGTTGCTTTTAATGCCGCAGTGCAGCCTTGATTACCTGCAGATCCTGCAGATTGTTCAACTGAACTTCGAGACCAGTCCGGTGGTAAGGATGGCAAAACGAAAGTGGCTGCATCCACCTTGGCCCCCTGCTTTGAGTTCCTGTTTCTTGAGACAGGAGTAACTGAGTTTCCAGTCTGTGAATGGCTCCCATCCTCAAAAGGATCAGTCTGACCTTGCCCTTTCCAACAGTCCCAGTCACTATCTCTTACAGAGCCCCACCCGGACAGACCTTCCTGCTCGCTAGCATTACCCAAAGACTGTGCTTGTACAGTTCCAAGTGCTTTTCCACTGTTGACCTCGAGGCCTACCTGCTTCCCTGCTCCATTCCTCGCATTTTTATCTTTGTCTTGGATTCTAGTGTTCTGTGATTTTCCTCTGTCTGCTTGTGATTGCAGAGAATCTCGCTTTGCTCCAGGGCCCTTTCCTCTACTTCTTGGCACAGTCTCCCAGCCTGCATCACTTGAGTTTTCCTTGACATGTACTTTGCCATCCTGTGAATAGCCCTTATCCACAGGCAGGTGCACTTTGGGATTTGTCGACCCATTCTCTAACATCTCTAGCTGTCCATCATTTGTTCTGCTGGATGTGTCTTTTTCAGTTACAAAATTCCAGGCTTGAGACTGGTCTCTACCTGCTGTTCTTGCTAGCACAGGATTCAAATTCTTGCTCTGCCCATGAGAGGGCTTTGATTCCCATCCACCAGCCACATCATCCCATCCATCTGTAAATGAGGGACCTGCATAAAGGGTGTTCAGTTCAAACATACAGAGAAGATGTTTATTGACAACGTACATGTCACATCGCATTTGTAACCCAGTGAATCTTCACATAGAACATGTATATAGTCCAGTGGGGGCAGTGTGACATGCAGGGTGTCACCAACTCAGTAGTGCTCTTGTTTGCAGGGTATATCAAAAACATAAACAGCCTACAAATGCAATCCTCTTGTTAGCAGGTCATAAGTTTGATACATGAGTCCTCATATTCGACAGGCACTGTTGTGCTAAGAGAAAGGGCTGTATCCATTCACCATGACCATAGAGCTAGTGTGACAGCCATATTCTACACCAACATCTGGCATTATTTCTTTCCAACTATATTAAAATCTGACTCGCCTTTGTCCTCATTTGGGGAGGCATCAAATCTACCTGCATCCATGTGCCAACCCGAAGTAGATGACACTGGGCCCGAGTTTAGCTTTGGATATATCTCCTCACCCTTCCAATTGTGGCGAGCCGTTGCAACTTCCCAATCTGAATCAGGTGGACTGGTTTGGCCTTCAGCTGGATCAGTGGATTGATCTTGCACATGGAGGGCAACTTTGCCATATCCAGTGGAGGGAGAGGACACAGCAGCATCTGCAATGGTGAACCATTTTGTTGATATTAGAGAAATAAAAGTTGGAAACACAACAAAGAATTAATCCCAAGGCTCAAGGATGTCTTTATGGTGGTGCCCACTGAAAGAATTTCAAACACCAAGGTAGCAGTTACCATTGTGATTAAAAATTTGAGAGTGATCACTAAGCAGTACTGAAGTCCCTTGTGCCCCACACACCTGCAGGCCCCTCTTTTCCAGAAACTGACGATTCACCACCATTGACTGCTGGCGAGGATTGGTTCCAAACATCTTTAGAAGCAGCTCCCTTTTTCCCTTTCGTAGAGATTGCACATATTGATTTACCATTGCCCATATTACCTCCTGGTTGTTCCTGCCTCCAGCCCCCTACCAATGCCAATGCCAGTAAGTGTTTGTCAAAACAAGGTGGACATGTCCCTGGTGTCACAAAGTGCACGCAACAGGGATCATGTTATGAATACTGGTCATGCGGGAAACATTGCCCGTGTGCCCTGCAAGTACTTTACTTGTTTGTGGATATAGGAAGCTGCTGGCTGATACCATGGAGGCCAAAAAACATTCACATTAATCCAGAAACCCACCAACATATACAGGTCGCCAAACCTCAACCGAGAATCATTGCTAAAGCAGAGGGTTCTGCCGGTGCCTTTACAAGTGCCTTCTTGCGGTTTATAGGTAACACTGAGGATCCAACGTTTCTACAGCTTGGAGGCACTTCACTTACCAGAGAATTCTCCCACAGGATAACTGCTTGCTTGTTGGTCATTCTCTCTCTCAACCACTGCTTTGATGGGGGAGCACCTAGCCCCCTTCTTCTTGTTCCTCTGTTTTGCTTTCTTTCTCCCTTCCTGTTGAGGATTTTCTCTGGGATCAGAGCCTGTTCCATAAGTTGAATCATCGTCTTCCTCCACCTGCTTAGCCAAGGTTGGCAAGGTGCCTAACTGCAAAGTTGAGGTACAGGTCTTATTTTTGCCCTCAACCATTTTGTTTAATATTATCTGCTGTTCCCACCTAATCCTCAATGCCAGAACGCTCTCATAGCAATTCCAATCTTGTACCAGAGGCACTTAGAGCCCTGCGAATTTGCATATATGCATGTACGGGCATTTTCATCATTAAACTCAGCAAGACTTGCTACAGCCCGCAGCATTCGCACCACCACTCTTCTTTGGCGATTTGGTCCCTGCTGCCAAATTATTCGTCGATTCGTCTGCTGGTGTCTCCCGGTATCTAGACCTATTACAAGATCTCTTACTACCTGGCACTGTTGTCTACCATAACAACCACCAATGCAGTTTGCTTTCCTGGACTTGCAGATAGTGCACTGTCAGAAGATCTGAACAAATTGTTGAGATTTTGCAGAGTGTAACTGCAAGCCTTTGGTCGAAGATACTACAAAACGGCACCTTACAAAGGTGGGTGTTGTTGGATATGCTAGAGAGCGTAGTAGCCTTTGACCCCATAATTCACGCTTGCTTCGGCAGGAGTCCACCGTTTACCTTCTGCTAGAGAACGGCCATTTTCTCTGTCATTCATCTGAGCGAGAGAGTTGGAATGTTGGGAGCTCAAAGAGATCGGAACTCTTCACTCTATAATTGAACAACTGTTCGTTAGATTCCTAGCATCCTTTCTTACAGCTACGTACATGCTAGTTATGACTCTGGATCAGACCAGATAGAACAGCAGAAGTTGGAGACCCACAAGAAAATCAATCAAAATCCACGAAATGTCCAGAGTGACGCGAGAGAATCACGAATCCGAAGCATAACAGGCGGAGGCACCCACACATTTTTAATGCACGAACATCACAGGTAGATCCACCTAGAATACAGCTCCCACATGGATCAGAAGGGGCCTCTGATAAGCATCCAAAGCTAGAGGACGAGAAAGGGAGCAATATCTAGAACCTACGGAGTAGAGTTGCCGAAGATGGACGTGCGTGGCTGCGGAAAACAGAGATTGAGCTAAATCATCTGCACAGACCCATAGATGAGAGGAAGGTGTGGTGCAGAGATAGAGAGGTGACGGAAGCTCGGGATCCACAACGTCGGTTACAGAGTGACGTGAACGAGATCGAGTAAAACAGCAGAGAGAGAGAAACTATTACGGTCCAAAAGTCAAGCCTAAAGAGACAGAGTTATTAGTAGGACAGCAAGCCCGAAAAAGTAAGAGAATCAACAGCACTAATCTATAATCAGCAACTCGTAATAACAAGCGCTACAGAATCCCACTGTCCACGTAATATCCCTGCCAAGATTCTAGCAGCAACAATGGCGTCATTGCGGGGGCAGAGAGACGAAAGACGACCCAATGCAGATTCCGCACACTGCCCATTACCCCACATCATCTCGCAAAGTAGAACCCGAGAGATACTGTACGTGAATGCATCACGTACACATTTGACCAGTCTGCGTCCGTGTGTTACTGCTGTCAAGACAATCCAAATCAAACTTCAGGAGGCCATAAGAGTTTTTCCCACTAAGAAGATGTAAAACTGTTCCATCCCACTAGTAGTCTTGCTTACATTTTCACTTGTGGGTTTCCCTTGAAATCGAAAGCTTAAAATATCCGCAATCCTGAAGAACAGGAACTCCTGATCATGATCTGAAAGCGACTGCATGCTTTTCCAATGAGGAAAGTAAGTGATGACATGACGTATGTAGGTGTGAAGAAATATAGATCGAGGATTCACTTGTGGGGATGTCCGAGCTTATGAGGAGATGAGAGATGGGATGTCTCGACTCTCAGGCAAGCACAAGAAGTGATCAGTTCTCATTTTGTAATCTACTACATAAATACTCATAGAACATCATTCAAACCACTTCAATTACGATGTGATCTTTATAGAGTAGAGCACCAGGCTTTAGGGAGAGTTTGAATTCTGAAGCTTCCACCACACATCCCACTTGTTATTTTGAAACCCTGTTAGGACACGAGAAGTACGATGAGCGGCGTCGCCGCCAGACCTCGGCAAGGCCTACAGCGTCGCCAACTTAGTGGAGGTGTTGGCAGTAGTGATAGCTGTAGCAGCGCTAAGCGAGCAAGCGGCCGCTGAGCGCTTGCTCGCTGTGCAACAGTGGGCCCCACGCCGGTCAGGCGGCCTCGATCGGCTCGTCCCCAGCTCGTTCAGCCCCGACGCCGTACAGGCAGCCAACTTCAGCCCTCACCACAACCCCTTTACTGCCTACTCCACCATCCTTGGCAGTTCGCTCCCCAGAGCAACAAGAGGTGCTGAACACAGCCGCAACTGCTCCTACTGGAAGACCTACTCCTCTTGGAAGACCCCAATGCCAACTTACCCCTACCCCTTGCTCACATGTTCCTGATGCGCACCAGAGTCCAAGCTCCAGACACCAAGTTCAAGAAGAGTCGTCATCTTCACAACGGTCTTCTCCATCGCTGATTCCAGGTTCTTCTATTGGCGCCCCACCGACCAAAGAACTCCCACAGTGTCTGTTGAGCCCTCCCCCACTACACCTCTCAGGTAGGGTTCGAGGTCCCACGCCAGTCACTTCTCCTCCAGGTTCTCCATCCCATTCTCGGCAGCGGTTTCATGGCAACCCAACTCTTCTTGGTCATGAGCCTATCCACGTGCCTTCTTCTCCAGTTATGCAGCCTGCATTGCCGACCCCATCACTCTTACCCCAACAGCAGGCGCCTCTCCTATCAGACCGTACCCCATGCCCAGCTTGCGGTCGTCTTTTTGCGCGCATCAGAGGGCTTGCGCGACACCAACGCACGTGTGCGGCTCTTCATCAGTCCCACACAAATGGTACTTCTCCATTTCAGCCCAGTGTCTTGCACGCGCCACCTCCTGCCTCTGCTTCTCATTGGCTTTCAGCGCTAGATGTTCTGGGCGCATTTCAGATAGGACTGCCAAGGCCTCGTCTTTATACAAGAATTCCGGTGGCACTACGTCATGAGGTCCAACTGGCACTCCGTCTACCCTTAGACAGGCTAGCTCGTGATCCTAATGATATACCAGCATGGTATCTTTTCTTGTTATTTCCTCATTGGTGTTTGGTTTTGCCCCCTCGTGGCGGTCAGTCAGGGCACAGAGAGACGCGCATCCGTCTTCACTATTTTTTATCTGGAGATTGGGAGAGTCTACAAGATGAGCATCAATTACGGGCACTAGCCCTTGCGGCACGCGCCCCTCCCGCTTCCTCCACGCAGCCACCCTCATCGGCCCACAGGCGACTTCGTCATAGTCTCATGTTAGGCCGCGTTGGCGAGTACTCACGCGCGGCCAAGGCTTTAGCACCTTCCTCACCAGCGTCTCCATCACCGGATACTGTCACTGCCCTCAAAGCCCTTCACCCACCAGCTCAGGATATTCTGCCGCTTTTTGTTGAGGACTTCGAGCCAAACCAGGATCTCAAGCTAGATCGGGAGGTCTTCACTCAGGCCTTCACGCACAGTCCCCATCTTGCAGCGGCAGGTCCTTCTGGTCTCCTGTATGAGCACTTACGCGGCTGTTTCTCTCCACATGACTCTGCTAGTGGCTTCTCTCAGCTATTTCAGATTTGCTCCTTTATTGCTGCTGGCCGTATCCCTGCCCCAGTGGCCCGTCTCCTTGGGGCCTCCAGATTGTTGGCTATGAGCAAACCCTCAGGTACTGGCATCCGCCCTATCGCAGTTGGAGAGGTTCTTTACCGCCTTGTCAGCCGCTCACTATGTCTTCAGTTTCGAGATGCCTTCTCCGGACACCTCTTTCCGCACCAGTTCAGGGTCGTCACTCCAGGCGGTTGCGAGGCGGTGGTTCAAGGGATTCGTGCAGCTTTTGATCTTCATCCGGATTGGGTGGTTCTCCAGGTCGACGTCACCAACGCTTTCAACACTGTGTCACGAGCGGCTATCTTTCAGGAGCTCCGTTCAGCCGGAGGAGATTTCCACCAGCTCATTCCGTTTGTTCGATTATTCTATGCATCCACCACTCCCCTATACTACAGTCATCATTATCGCCTAGGTGAGTGCTCCATCATTCAGTTCGAGGTTGGGACCCGCCAAGGCGACCCTTTAGGAGGACCTTTGTTTGCCATGGCTCATGTCCGCGCCCTCGCGGCTTCTGCACAAGTTTACTCATCTTGTCTTTTTCCGTCAGTGGCAGACGACACGCACATTGTAGGCCCTGCCTCACATGTACTTTCAGTTTACTATCATTTTGTCACCCAACTCTCTGTCGTGGGTCTTTCAGTGCAACCTCGCAAATGTGCGGTGTGGTTTCCGTCCGGTCTCCCTGCAGATTTTGTCCTCCCTGCTCATTTCATTGCTCCGCCCAATGGCATCAGAATCCTGGGAGTCCCTTTTGGCACCACCCAGTTCACAACGTCCTTCTTGGAAGATGCACTCCACCAGGATGCCACCCACGCCGATCTCCTTTCTAGGCTTGGAGATGTACAGGTAGCATATGGAATCTTGACCAAATGTTTCCTTCAGCGTCCCTCATATCTCTTGCGCACTGTTCTACCCAGCCCAGATTTCCTACACCTCTTATCTGGGTTTGATACTACCATGATGACTATCTTCGGGAGATTGTTAGGACAAGGAGCTCTGGAGGGTGCTCAGGGACTTTTGCCACGACAGTAAGTCACCTTGCCCGTCTCTTCCGGTGGTGTGGGTCTTTTGTCCACTGTCACTACCGCCCCGTCAGCTTTCCTCGGTAGTTGGGCATTGGTGGCGCCAGCCCTCGCTTCACGATTTCTCTGTGACCATCGTCTCATCTTTTTGGACGCCGTTGCACATGTCAATAGTGGCATTTTACCCTTCCAACAGCATCTCCGCTCTGCACAAGATCTTCTTCCGACACCGGCGCGAGCATGTCTACCACCATTTGAGCAGTTGGTTGCTCAAGGCCTCAATCATCTTCAGGATTTCCGAGCATGTGCACCGTCATTCTTTTTCCGGCATGCTCTCAAGTGCTTCTTCTGAGTTGCATCGAGCCCGACTTATATCATGCGCAGGACCCGGAGCAGGGGCATGGTTGACAGCACGACCCACTATCGCACATTTTCGCCTCTCATCCCTTATTTTCACGACTGCGCTCCGTCTTCGACTCGGTTTGCCTCATCCTTCGGCATTGGGCCTTCAGCGCTGCGTCTGTCTTCAGCCCATCGATGATCTTGCCATCCATCTTCTCCGCTGTCCATAAGGTGGTGAGCGTACTGCGTCTCATGATATGGTTCGTGATGCGGTGACATCTATTACTCGGGAGGCAGGATATCATGTAGTGCGTGAGCAATCACATCTACGACCCACGCTCACGTTCCACTCTACACGCCGCCGTGTTGACATCGTCCTATTTAGATATGGTTTGTGTACCTTAGCAGATGTTGTTCTCGCCGACCCCACTCGAGCGGATCTGCTATTTCGCGCAACTACCACACCAAGCACGACAACCACTGTAGCAGCCCAGGCCAAGGAGCGCGACTACAGCGATCGTCACCCCACCGACACATTTCTTCCACTGGCGGTCGAAATATTTGGCTCATTGCACCGGCACTTCGACGATTTCCTACGGACATGTGCACATCATGCAGCCAAGAGCGGGTCCACTGACATCCCACATTCCTCCGTCCTTGTCGCCTACTATCGACAACGTGTTTCAGTTGCTTTGCATAGAGCACAAGCCATCTTTATTTTGCATCGGGCTGATGTGGCTAGCTCCGCGTCATCTCGTCTTCTGCCTGAGACTTTGCCTATCTCCTTGCCTGATCTCCTCCAGGCTATTGGCTGGGAGGGTCGCTCTCCTTGAGTAGTTTACTATAACTTCTGTTTTCGTCGCTGATTGAGTAGCTTACGATAACTTTTGTTTTTTTTCTCTAGTTGAGTAGCTTACTATAGCTTTCTCTTGTTTCTTGTTCTTTCCCCTCCCTTTTTGGGAACTTCACATCATATGCACGTTCACCCATTGTACATGTGTAAATAAAGTCTTACAGGTTTCATCATCTTGTGTGTAAGGTGTGCATGGTATCATTGTGGATGGATGAACTTGTGGAGTAGTGTTGAAGGAAGATAACAAGGGAGAGAGGAGCGGGAGAGAAGAGGATATGGCGACAATGGCTGCCATCACCCTCTCTGCCTCTGGGCCATGCACCAGTTTGGCTCCTCCTCCCTGCACCTCGGCAAGTTCCAGCTATGGAGTTAGTCTTGCTCCGTTCTGGAATTCACAAAACTCAAGAGCCCACAAGCGGCGAACAGCGTGCCAGAGGCAGAAAGGCAGCTGGAGGATGAAGGTCGTTGCAGCGCTGCCGGATGCTCTACTCTTTGATTGCGATGGCGTTCTGGTTGATACTGAACGAGATGGCCATCGTATCAGCTTCAACCAAGCATTTGCTGAAAAGGGCTTGGATGTAACCTGGGATGTGGATTTATACGGGGAGCTTCTTAAGATTGGAGGAGGTAAGGAGCGGATGACACACTACTTCGATAAGGTTGGGTGGCCAGGAGTAGGTGACGTTGAAAGACCACAGTTCATAGCCGGGTTGCACAAAAGAAAGACTGCATTGTTCATGGATTTGGTAGAGTCTGGGTCGCTTCCTTTGCGTCCCGGAGTTTCTAAGCTTGTGGATGAAGCATTGAGCGATGGCGTCAAGGTGGCCGTGTGCAGCACCTCCAACGAGAAGGCAGTGTCAGCAATTGTTCGTGTTCTGCTGGGGGAGGAGAGAGCATCCTCCATAGCCATCTTTGCAGGGGACATTGTACCCCGCAAGAAGCCCGATCCGGCTATCTACAACTTGGCAGCATCTACTCTCAACGTGCAGGCAGGAAGGTGTGTGGTTGTAGAGGACAGTGGCATCGGCCTGGCAGCTGCCAAAGCTGCGGGCATGGTGTGCGTTGTGACCAAGAGCGGGTACACAGAGGACGAGAACTTCGCCATGGCCGATGCCGTGTTTCCTTGTATCGGAGATCCTCCATCACAAAACTTCGATTTAGGCTTCTGTAGGAGTTTGCTGTTGGAGCGACATCCTGCCTGAGCTACTCTCTCACAGTTACACTACTCCAGTTTCCTGCCATAATTCTTCACCTTGGTCATCACTGAGCTGCTTTTTCAACATTTTGATATAACACAGTAGTGGCTCTTGAGGTGCTCTTCATGGAAGAGGGTCTCTGGAAGTCTGTGAGGTAAGTCCTTCATTCAATAGTGCTTCACTCCTTTGTCTTTGTACTCCAGAAATGGGAGAGACTGGGTAGAAATGAAATGGTACTTTATAACGTCCGCGGAAAGCTCAAAGAGCTTATGGGACAGTGCTGTCAAGGTGAGCCGTCTTTCTCATGAAAGGTTGCTTGCAAATTTTCGATGCCAGCATTTGCACGAGCTTCAAATTGCCATGGTGTCTTGTTGTGCTTCCCTTTTCAGCTGGTGCATGTGTGTTTCTACTGTAGGCCGTTCGTGAGACTTCATCACAATATATGCCTGAATGTGTTTGGCTCCTTTCTCAGTAGTCAATACCCACACACTTTTTCCGGGACCACATCTGAATAAAGCCTTTTCATTCAAAATCTTAGGCGATATAGATCCAGCTCCCCTCAAAATGTTCTTATCAACAGAGATGAACATGTTCCATTTCCTTGTCATGTCACCACCCCAAAAATTTGTTCGGTGAGTGTCCCTGGCAATAAAGCCCCACTATGTGAACTCCACCCTTGAAGTTGATTGACTTGTGAGTGATTTCTGAGACCAAATGTTCAGGATCGCTTCTTTCTTTTCTTCCCACTGGCAAGTGATGAGTCCACGGGCGCATCACTTGATTTGCCAGTGTTGCTGCTCTTGGGAATCTTGCGGGGCATGGTCTCAGCTGCTGAAGACCACAATGCCCTTTCCACGTCGGAAGCAGTGAAGTTCTCCATTTCAGGTTCTCCTGACTCTCTGAGTTCCTGCAGAAACTCGGTTGAGTATGAGTAAACTGATAACCATGTATAGCACTAAAAACTTGAATATTAACTTCTGGGCGGTGGCCAGCTGAATATAGTGTGCTAGGATACAAGTGGATGGAACAGTTCCAGGCATAGCCAACTTTCCTCTCCTTGGGTAATACAGAACTAGGGCTTTTGGAATGCGCACTGTTCATGACAACTTGTCCTCCCATGACTGGATGATGATCTGTGGCTGTCCTGTTTATTTAGAGGGTAGCGCGTTCTGCTTGCAGATTTTGCTTCATAGTCCTCTTAAAAATTTGAAGGGTGCATAAAATCCTTATGAAGGTGCTCCCACACCCTGCCCTTGACATGTACCACCCTTCATTGGTCCTGTTTTGGTTTATGCTATCTCATAGCACGAGCAATCCCACCGAGCAGTAAGACATATGGTTGTGTGACAAATCCAGATGATACTGTAACTGGCCTATGCAAGACTAGGTGAGACGAGTACCTTAGCTTTGACTTGGAGCTTTTCAGCAAAGAGAAGGTACTGTTTCATTGAGTAGTCTTTGACCCCACCCAGAGCAGCCACCATAGCCTGCATGAATTGCAATGAGGAGTCAGAGGGTCTATATCAAAAATGCTGGAGTTTCAACAACCAACCATCATTTTCTCATGTTTTAGCTTACAGGCTGCTTAACAGATAGTTCGTTATGTCACATAGCATCTCCCACTCTCTCTACCCAGTTGGCACTCTTTGTGGCTGTTGTCTACTCATTTTCTATGCTTGACTGTACCTACAGCTTACTTAATAGAGAGTAGCAACAACACCAGGATAGAAGTAAACACTGAACAATTAAGACCTTACAAGCACTGAAGCTAATGGATGCATTTTCAGCATCAGACCTGCTGGAACATTGTAACACTCTTTACATGTATGTTGGTCAGTGCTGTGCACAGGTCCCAATCAAGTCCACCTTACATAGTAATCGATGCCCTTCTCACAGATACTGGATTACTAGGACAGGGCACCACACTGGCATACAGGTGGCCTGCTCCCTATTTCCTACTTTCCTACTCAATGTGGAGGCATAGACTCACCTCATCTGACATAAAGGGTGCAATCGAAGGGATATGCACTGCAAGCACAGCTGATGCTGTAGCAGGTCCCACCCCCTTCAGCGTTGAGAGATGAGCCACAGCTTCCTTCAGATTAGGCAGCGCTGCAAAAGCTTGCTGTGACGCTGACCGCACATCATCATTGCTAAGATTCGCCACAAAATTCAGCAGCCGGGACCTGCCATTTGGCACTAATTAGTACGGCCATCCCACATGATAGTTGCTTGTGAAAGAGACAGAATGAAGACCTTTGTAAACTATATACTCTTCGCACCAGCTCCAAGGAGAGTCCAGGGCACAGTTTCTCAGCATATACCATCTGTAGGAGGTCAAGAACAAAAGCTGTAAGAAGGCACTCAGTTGACAGAAAGCGAGAGAGTAGAGAGGGAGACACACAGAACCATGAGTGCGACCACATGCAAATCGTACCCGGGCATCAGACATCAGCACCAATAAGCATGAAGTGAATAATGCCAGTTCACCAGTAGATCTCAAGGTGCACCATTCATGAAATGTGACGATGGAAAACACTCAGTACATTTGAAGTTCCACGTAAAGATGAATGATGACTACAAACATGACACTCAACAAATCGGAATTTTCTCCACACAGTGGAGGGCACGATTTATCCGTAACCTCAAAGACCGAATTAGAGCAGCAGACAAGCAAAGCAGACAATCCAGAAGAGGAGCAGAAAACAGGAGAGGAAAATCGAAAATGGAGACTTTCATGCATTCCCTCTGGGCAGTACAAAAAGAATCCGCTTCTGCTGCTGGGACACCCTGGGGTAGTGCAGATGGCTCTCTCTGTCTCTCCAATGCGCATAATCTCTTTGAGATTCCTGTGGGAGTTATAAATTTCTTGCATTGCAGGATTTAACGCTCTTTAACGCAGTAGCAAATGAGGTCAGAAAGAGAACGTGCAATACAATACCAAGACCAGAAATCGAAGCACCTCAATGTAAGCAGAGATGTGCAACAGGCGCCGTTAAAATTAGAAAGCACCTCCATTTGCCTCGGGTCAGCTTCCAGTTCATGATCTTCATTAGCTCATCCCGTGTGATGTATGCGTCGGGTTGCCGCCCTTCCAGCAGCTCTGGGAAATCCACCCTGTAGAACGTGTCCAGCGCAGTTAGCTTTGGATTGCCCAATGCCTCGAGGCGGGGGCCGTAGGCAGCGAGCGCGGCGCTCCATTCTTGGGGATCTGTGCAGTTAAACTCTACCATGACCTTCTGAATTATGATACCACACCGACTGCTCTCTCCTCTCTTCTCCGCCGTATCTTCTGTCTCTAGACTTTGTTCGTGTGTCCGTCTAATGTCTCACATTTTTTGTGACTCTGTGTTTCGAGGCTGTATGTGTACGTCTCGCATCTACTTACACTTCGAAGAAGCTGCCAACAGACTGCTTCCCCTCCACTCTATCCCTCCTCCGCGTCTTTCCTCTGCAGTCTTTATACTTGCTTGTTTCTATCCTCTCCTCTTAAGTGAGGCGTGTCCGGCGTTGTTGTCGTGCCTGACTCCTCGCTACCGTCTCTTTAAGCAAGAATTCTGTTTTCTGCATGTATGCACCACGCGCCCCTCCGTACCTGCTGAAATGAACCCCTAATCCTCCACTACAGTTGTCATCGCCTCTTTTTTCACGCTTCTTTCGCCAGTCTACTCTCTCTCTCTCTCACACACACACAATGTGTCCTCCCATGCAATCCTCTCGAAACCTCCCCTCTCCATACAGTCCCTGGTTCTCTCTCGATCTCGTGTGTGCAGATGCGGGGACATGAGAGCATCCCTACAGCGTAATAAGGCTGCTAGCGGGAGTGCAGTAGCAAAGCAGGGTGCCATAGTCAGCCTCTCGAGGTCACAGTATTCTCCCTGTATAAGTTACTCCCGCGGTACCAAATTTGTAGCTATGTATTGTACGTGTATTCTACGTACGTTCTCTTCCATGTTCTCAATCTCTTTGGAGTTCGGTTGTGGATGTTCAATCAATTGCCCTTTGTAGTAAGGATGTTGTAATGTTGAAGGAGAAATGCTGAATACACCAAAATCTCGTCCTAGTGTGGAAGGGCCAGGTGCATATTTGTCTCAAGTCTCCACAGAATGGATTTTGCTTGCTTATTCTGTCGAATTGGAAGAGGATATCATAACCGGTTTTAGGACGAGTTTTGCCTTCGTGTCATGGTTTTATGCCTTGAGGAAGCTGGATGTAACCCATATTCTTCGCCTTCAATTTATTCCCTCTAAGGACGCTGGTTACAACCTGTAGTCATCACCCTTCAAACATTTCCCACTGCGTGACTCAACATAAAGCGGACATCAAAGTGACTGCTAATCCTTATTTAACAAGGTTGAAGAGATAAACCGGCAGAGCGACCATTGTTTTAGCATGTCAAGTCAATATGTACCCTAAGTCGAATGAAAAAAAATATCGCAATGGGCAGTCGACACGGAAGTGGGTGTCTGAAAGTCGAGGAGGGAGTAATGTCGTGGCTATTGGGTGGGGCCCCATTAACTTGGAGCGCCAAGTATGCATGGCAGAAAGGTGACTACCATAGAGGTCGCTCTATTTCGTTTTTAATTAATTCACTTTAAGAGAGAACGAATATTTTAAAATTCTGCCATGGGAGTAGACGAAATATGGGAATAATCTGCACTTAAAAAGATGAACTTTGAAAACAAAAGGTAACAATATGGTAACACTTAATCGTCAAGTTTGGAAAACAAAATAATAATAAAAACAAAGTTTGAGACTTATTAAAAATATTTACCGCTAGCCATGACTATGGCTTGGGAGAGAGTTATGGCTAACCATAATTATGACTTGCCACAAAGAGAATGTTATCTATAAGTGAATCTTGACATGGCCCACCTAATTTAATGAAAAAGTACCATGGGTGCCAAATTCTTGAAAAATTGGATGAAGCCTAAACGAAATAATTAATATTGTCATTAAGTCTGCCGGACATGGCGACATGCATGTATTTAATGATTCCGGCAACCCGGGTGCGGAAGTCTTGAAAAATTGGATGAAGCCTAAACGAAATAATTAATATTGTTATTAAGCCTGCCGGACCTGGCGACCTGCATGTATTTAATGATTCCGGCAAGGGTCCGTCGAAATAGAGTGGCCTCTACGGTATTGCTCAGAGGAGCACATTGCTATTGGCCATGGAAGTGGGTGTCGTTGTAGTCTCGTGGCTATTGTATGGCAGGCCCACACGTGGGCATGTATGGCGATTGCATGGTTGCGTGGGCCAAGCATGCAGCAGCTATAGAATTGGAAAACCAACATAAGGTGATCAACTTGATCGCATTCAGTCACGTCGTCATTACTTGAGTGTCTCTGCATTAAGTAAGAAAGGAGATAATGATGCTAAGATGCGAGAAGACAGGCAGGACCTGACCCAAAAAAGCTACGGCAACGGACAAAACTGCATCAGGTGTCGGAGGATGTGGCGGCGGAAAGTAGTGCCTCCTTGGTCCAGCTGCCATTTTCGGAGAGAGGTTGGGTGCGCGTGAGCATGCTCACGCGAGCACACAGGCATATTCCCCGAATTTCCACGAAATTTCCACTGCGAAACAAACTTGGCGAAACTAAACATGTCAAGTTATTTTACCACTAGTGTGAAACTAGCTAGGAAATAGCTAGCTTTTACATATTGACATTTGGGATTGGCCCAAGTGTCAATCCAGGGGTCAAGGCAGATTTAGGCCCTGGAGTGGTTATCTTCACGGCAAGCGCGGAAGGCTCATCTTTCTTGAGTTGAGCCTCACCGCGCCTAGCTATGGCGCCGTAGTGTGGATTCCCCATGGCGTGGGGTGCACTTGGCTTGACTTGTATTTGAGTGATGAGGTTATATATGCATGAGTTTATGCTTCAGATTTGTGAGCTCGTGCTTGTATTCTTCTTCTTTATCACTCGAGAAAGATGAGCTCGTATCTGTGAGTGCCAGATACGAGTTAGTTGTAGCACTTGTGGTTTTTGCTTGAGAATGAGAGAAACCAAGTTGTTATGCAAGGAGATTGAGCTCTTGGTTGTTAGAAGCGGAGGCGATGTGGGTTACGAGGTGGTAGACCTTGACATTCGATCTTCAGCTTCAGAGATGAAAGCACCATGCTGCAGATAATTCCAGAGCACCTTGATGGTTTCAGATTGTGTACATGCATGAGCAAGCACGATTGGGAAGAGGACCAGTCAAGAGCAGGTTATAGTGGTTTTGGTGGCAAAGCTGAGAACTGGACTTGGGAATGCGAGCTTTCATTGTGTGAAAGATTGCAAGACCAAGCGAAGGGGCTGATTTGGCTTGGGGCAAATCAGTGCACTTTATGGAGTATGGTGAGATTGGGTTTCAATCTCGAGCTTCAGCATTGAGAGGGCTCTTGTCATGGCAAGAGCAGGGCTGGAACAGGAGCTAAGAGGTGCGGCAAGGCCATGGAATGTGCACCTAGGGTTTCAGAGCTTGGAAGAAGAGCTCTTGCATCACAAGAGAAGTGTATTTGTGGCTGGAAATGTAAGCCTTAGGGTTTCAGGAGCTTGGCAAAGGCTGTGGAGTGCTTAGTCTTGTCTTAGAGAGCATCAAGGAGCCAAGGAGCCAAGATAGGGGGCTGATATCTCTTGTGTGAAGAGGTTGCATGTGTGGAGCATGTATTCAGCTCATTGAAACTTCCATCTTCAAGCTTAGAGGGCAAGCAAGGAAGAGGAAAGGGCTGACTTCCCTAATGTGAGGGCAATGCATGTGTGGAGCATGCTATCAGCCTGGTGAAGGCTTGCACTTTCAGGTGTGGGAGTGCAAGAAAGGAAGGAAGGGGCTGGTTTCCATGTAGGGCATGTGGAGCATGCTTTCAGCCTGCTGAAGCTTGTATTTTCAGGTTTGTGGGTGCAAGAAATGAAGCAAAGGAGCTGATTCTCTTATGGTGAGAGTGGGGCATGTGTGGAGCATGCCTTTAGCCCATTGAGGCTATTATTTTCAAGCTTTAGAGAGCTAGAATGGAAGGTCTAGGGCTGGTTTCCACTTGGAGTGAAAGAAAAGCACTTGTAGGGCCTATGTGAGTTGGGGTTTCAACTTCAAGCTTGAAGGGAGCGCAACTCTTGAAGCAGCAGGTGTAGGGGGCTGGAATAGGCTTAAGATAGATGCTATGGCCAAGGAGAGTGCTTGAATGAGTGCTCACAAGGGCTGGGAACCAGCAGGGCTTGGTTGTTTGCCATTGAGTTTAGTGGCGTGTTTGGGGAGGCTAAGTGAGAAAGAAGGCTTGGTTTGTGGCAACCACCTCATGGCTTAGGGCTACTATGGTGGTGTGTGGGAGCCGAAAGAGCAAGAATACCTTACTGATTTCCTCACAGCCGCCATAGCTCGGTGGAAAGAAGCCTAGAGTCCAAGAGACACAAACCCTAGCTTGGCGTGGCTAAACCCCTTGGAGAAATGGCTAAACTGCCAGAGCGGCCATGGATGGGGCTGTGACGGTGGCCTTTTGGGGCTGTGATGGGCTGTGAGGGGCTGTGACAGGCCGTGCCTGAGGCCTTTGGGGCTGTGAGGGGCTGTGGCGAGCTGTGACGGGCTGTGCGGGGCTGTGACAGGCTGTGCCCAGTGGCCTGTGGGGCTGTGACGGGCTGTGAGGGGCTGTGCCCATGGCCTTTGGGGTTGTGATGGGCTGTGAGGGGCTGTGACAGGCCGTGCCTGAGGCCTTTGGGGCTGTGACGGGCTGTGAGGGGCTGTGACAGGCCGTGCCTGAGGCCTTTGGGGCTGTGAGGGGCTGCGCCGGTGGCCTTCAGGGCTGTGACGGGCTGTGAGGGCCTGTGAGGGCCTGTGCCGGTGGCCTTCGGGGTCGTGACGGGCTGTGAGGGCCTGTGACGGGCTACGCCGGTGGCCTTGGGGGCTGTGAGGGGCTGTGCCCGTGGCCTTTTGGGGCTGTGATAGGCTGTGCCCGTGGCCTTTAGGGCTGTGATGGGCTGTGAGGGGCTGTGATAGGTCGTGCCTGAGGCCTTTGGGGCTGTGACGGGCTGTGAGGGGCTGTGACAGGCCGTGCCTGAGGCCTTTGGGGCTGTGACGGGCTGTGACGGGCTGTGAGGGGCTGTGTCAGGCCGTGCCTGAGGCCTGTGGGGCTGTGACGGGCTGCGAGGGGCTGTGACAGGCTGTGCCCGTGGCCTTTGGGGTTGTGAGGGGCTGTGACAGACCGTACCTGAGGCCTTTGGGGCTGTGAGGGGCTGTGAGGGGCTGTGTCAGGCCGTGCCTGAGGCCTTTGGGGTTGTGAGGGGCTGTGACAGGCTGTACCCAGTGGCCTGTCGGGCTGTGACGGGCTGTGCGGGGCTGTGACAGGCTGTGCCCAGTGGCCTGTGGGGCTGTGACGGGCTGTGCGGGGCTGTGACAGCTGTGCCCAGTGGCCTGTGGGGCTGTGACGGGTTGTGACAGGCTGTGGCGAGCTGTGACGGGCTGTGCCCTGTGGCCTGTGGGGCTATGACGGGCTGTGACAGGCTGTGCCCAGTGGCCTGTGGGACTAAGGAAGAACAAGACGTTTATCAAAGCCACATTCAAGTGGGGGTTGTATTTCTGCATGACGCATGTGCTTGTGGGAGGTCGAGGTGGCTGAGAAATTACCTTTTTGATTCCGAGAAAATTTGTAATTTTTTTCCAGTTTTCTAATTGTGAGAATTGTTACCCTTTCTGGCTATGCAATCCAGCGACCGCGACAGCGACATTGGAGGATCGACAAGGAGTCTTGTCTCTCTCTCTCTCACTCAACGGTCGACTGAAATTTAAACTTACGGTGGCAATCTTGAGAGCCCTGAGCCTAAAGCTCTAGCCTCTTGGAGTATAATTGCAGGGCAACTCACACACAACAAATTGATGGTTGTGTGAAGGGATCATCTCAACCCGAATTAATTATTTTTTACTAAGGTAAGTCAGCTACTAGTGTGAGCCCCTCACAAAGAATATAACATCTATTTCATTTTGTTCCTCGCAAAATTGGAAATAAGGTCGATGGCCACAAGGCTACAGCACTGAGCAAACAATGTCTTTTGCGCACCTTCTTTGTGTTTCTCTTTGAAGGATCAGATAGTCACATGGCAAACATAGCTGGTGGCACTCACCATGCTTTCACGGGTCATGTAGGCAAGGGATTTTGTATGAATGTTCTGAGGCTCCGCCTTTCATCTTCCCTATGCTTTGTGCTCATCTATTTTGAAGTAAAGCAAAAAACTATCAAATATATTAATGTCATACTCAATATACCTCATCATGTTCGTCGGCGTAGCTTACTATAGTCTAATGTCAAATGGGGCGATGAGGGCTTGGTGCAGGACTTAGTTTTTGATTTGTCATTGGCGGCATTACTGGGTGATAATATCTATAATTTTGGAGAGAGGCTTCTTGCCCATCCTTCCTCTTGTATGTGTTCCTGTTTCCCTTGTGAATTTATCCTCAGTGTCTTGATCTATTTATTTCCACAGTGAATCGTCCCCAAAATAGTACACCTCTTTCATAGGATATTTTGATGAAGGCTTTTTAGGTTGCATAGGGATAGGACTTCTTTTTGGTGTCATACTGCAATGCTGTCAAATCCATATCCACCATACATGTTTATTCCAAACAATCATCTGAAATAAAATTTTGGTGGAATTTTGCATTCCGATTTCTTTCGCCATTGTTTCATTCATGTTATGCACGAGCTTTCATCATTAGTGGTTGGTTTGGTAGACACTCCACCTTCAAATATGCTTGACATTCTCCCTCATTAGGCCATTGTGGTATGTTATCATATTATACATTGCTAGATTAAATAATACAGCAAAACAATCACAATCACAATCACAATCACAATCACAATAATAACTCTCACATTTCAGTAAGAGTCCGCGTCCTGTAATTATAAGCACTTTTCTAATAGCAGTAAACCAGTGCATTCAACATCCCACAGATGCATATGGCAAGAATGGCCTCCTCGACACCCGTGTTTCCGCTGCAGTGCAATGGAAAGACTAATTCCCCCACCAATGAGAAATCTCCGGCTGGGCCACAAACGTGCAAGGGACTCTAAATCCAAAGCACAGCTTAAGTTTCAGAGTTTTAGGGCATAAGTTTCAGAGCACCAGCATCTCATAGATAGCCATTGCAGGACTTGGTTACATTTCCCCTTCTGGTCACTACTCTCTCAACTCTGCATCCCAAGGCATCTCAGCTTTTCAGCCTCTTGCTTTTAGTGTTGCGTAAAACATACTGCAAGATACAACACCTTCTCTGGTTACTAATTCTACACTCTCTGTTCACATTGATAGAACTCTCTCTTTAGCTCATGGATTTTTGGTCCCGGGGATGCTGGAAGCCTTCATGGCCTCAGGGTGGTTATTTTTTCCATTTCTTCTAATATATTTTCAGGGCCTCTGTCCCCTGTTCCGTTAAATTTAAAAAAAAAAAAAAAAAGGATTACTCTCACTCATAATAAGAAGGGTGACATGACATTGTCATCTACTACATGCCAATTGAGTCCACTACTCAACTTTACCTACAAAATCTTGGCCAAGGCTCAAGCTATAAGATTGCAACCTCTAACACTGGATAAATGTTTTAGACCAGAGTAGACTGATTTCTTGAAGAATTGGATGATTCTACACCCAATATTTTTCTTTTGACTCCACTGAAGCAAACGTAATGGTATCACCCAGTGACCCCAAAGGGTTACTGTCTTCCGATTGGAAAGTGGACACCCTTATGACATATACCAGTGAAGGCCAAGAGCCTAGGAGGCAAGGTAGCCACGCAAGGTTAAGTTGTGTGAGGCATTCCAGGTACGAAACTCTATTGCATCATACCACAAACAGCTGGATGCCGCGTGCATACTAGCCTGCAATTGTCTACAAGCTGGTCTCACCCCTCAAGTCCACTGACTTCACATCATTCCTCTACCTGTGATAGTACTTATGAATATCAAAGCATTGTACGTTAATGTTTGACATGCATTGCTTTCTGCACTGGGTTAACCTCTAGTAGCACCCCTAGTCTGTCATTCTTCTGTTGGACAAGCAAGAGCACCATTGGTGAACCTCACTTACTTTATACCAAAGGGAAGAGATGCGTGGTAGTAAACTTAGAATCAAGACCTCTGATTTCATACTCTCAGCCTTTTTCATGGAGGTTCTTATTGACATCTGAATGAAGCAAAAAACTGCAGCAGAGAAGTGCAGAACAGCCTCCTATTTTGACAGATGTGATGTTGACCACACAACAAAGTCACTTCAATTCCAACACTTGTTACAGCATCAATTGCATGCTCTTCAAAAAAATTGTCCAGACCAACTTGTGTCAACAAGAACGGCCATACAATGCCATAGTGGCTAAGTGCAGCATTCTACTTGAGAGGGATGAACCTGGACGAGTGAGTGGCACCAATACCAGGCCGACCATGTTTTACAGGTTTGTAGGAGATGGAAAATTCTGCCAAGTAGTGCCCAATCATCTCCGGCTGCTCTCAGATCCCCCACCCCAAACACACACATGCACGAAGTAGTCAATGCCAGTTTAATGCTCAAACCTAAAGCACTGAAAGAGACTCAAGACTGCTGGAAGAATCCATCACAATTTTCACCATCGCAAACACCAATCCAACTGTGCAGGACAGGAAGATCATCAAATACCTTAATTTCAACCTGATTGAATGTCTTCCCGTTGTAGACACCAATCACACTGCCAATCATCTCAGGCACAATGATCATATTCCGCAGGTGCGTTCTCACTGGCTCAGGTTTCTCACCTGCAGGAGCCTCTCGTTTCTGTACAGAAAAAAATCAACATCCAATCTTCAGTGTGCTGCCCGAAACAGGGATCAGAGAAAGTACTACTCCAGTCGCCATGTTTTGCAAAATAACGTTGGAAGGTAAGTATGGCGACAAGTCTGGGTCGGGTGTTTGAGCAAGGTATATTGAAAATTCCAGAAGCCAAGCAAATAATGAGAGAAAGAAACTGGCAGGGAGAAACCTGCGGAAGCACATGCCATCTCGGAAGATAGACGAAGGAACAGGTACATATTGGGAGGTAGACTGTGGCTTCTACAAGAAAATGGTAGAGGATCTTGAAAATAACTGTATCATTCAAACGCTCCGGGTACTCCAAGCCTCATAAAGACTCTTCACGTTGGAATTACAGGATCTCATGATAAACTGCTGGTATCCCTTTTATAAAGCAACTGCAGCCAAAATGCTCATCCTTACCGCCTTGCGAAGCTTCTTGATCAGAGCCATGGGCTTGCGCTTCAATCCACGCTGAAACCTGGACCATTACAGAGGACAGCTGATAAGGAAACCCATGTTGGGCATTCTATCCTGCTCAAGGATACCCAATTTGCATACAGTTGACATTATCCTAACCACGGATTGCCTCAATTCACACTAGGTCTGACGACATGCCTGCCACCACCAACCCCATCTCTTCAGAACCTAAAAACCACTTGGTGCCAACTGAGAAAACCAACTTCTTGGCTAGTAATAAGCCACCAGTCTAACCTACATGTGAGAAAACAGTAGTAACAGAACGCTCACCTCCGGCGTGCGCGAGCGTGGAATAACTCGACCAGCTCGTCAGAGGTCATGTCAAGCAGCGCATCGAGATCCACACCCCGGAAAGTAAACTTCTTGAACGTCCTCTTCTTTGGCTGCACAGCGCCAACCTCTTGCTCAACGTCCGCCATGACTGAGAGAAGCTCAGCTGCTGCAGCAAGAGACCGCTGAGAGAGAGAGAGAGAAAGAGGGAGATAAAGAGAGTAGAGCCCGTCTTAACCCTAAACCCTAACCTTGACGGTGAGAAAAAGAGCATGGACTCGCCTTTGGATTCGAACACAGGACCGGCTGGTGGACTCCGACCATTTGAGAGCAGTGTTTTTTTTTCTCGAATTTGGAAAATAACAGGAGTGGCTACTGAGTTTTGCAGGAAATAGCCATATTTTCTGTTCATCCACTGAAATTTGGACAGAATCATCCTCCTCTGTAATTTCATCCATGTATATCATCCATATTAGGCGAATTCATCCCCAGTTTATTTTTTTTGGGCGAATTTTGGCGATTTCATCCATGAGAAAATAGGGAATTTACGAATTTACGACAGAATATTCGTTTTATTTTGAGGTCGAAAAAGTGCGAAATTTCGCCTGAAATAAAAACACTGAAAATTGAGAGATGTCGCGTGTATCTCGAGAGGACGCCCCTCACAGTGTTTTCTTCAAGAAATCTGGAAAACAGCACGAGTGGCTCCAGAGGTTTGCAAAAAATAGCGGTACATTCTGTTCATCTACTTAATTTCATCCATTTATGTATTTCAATCCATTTATGTCATCCATATTTGGCGAATTCATCCATTTTTTATTTTGTATTTGGGAAATTTGGCGATTTCATCCATGAAAGAATAGGGAATTTACGACAGAATATTCTATTTTATTTTTTGAGGTCGAAATCTGGCGAAAATTCGCCAATAGAGAAAACGCTGCCTCACTTCCTTTTCCCCCGCTCTTGTGCGTTTGAGAAGGCCCGGCCCTTGCTTGTGAGAAATCGACAGATTTAGGTCGCATTTCTGCTGTCTCGTCTCTCATTGTTTCTGGTAAGGTGTCAGATTGTGCTTGAACGTGTGCCTTTTTCAAGTTTTTTCTGTTCTTGAAGTGGTGGAGGTTTCTCTGACCTCTTCTGTGGTAATTTCTTGCTGTTTGTCTCGCTGGCTCTTTCTGATATGAAGCTACTTAACATGTGGTCCGTGTTTTGAGATGAATTTGATCTCTGGTGTTCTTGAAGTCTGTGACCTCGCCTGTCGTTTCAGGAAGGGGCCAATTGAGAGATTGAATTGAGTTATTGCGGGGATTAGAAAATTCGGATAGCGGAATGCGTGTGACCTGCTTCCCTGACGCGGGTGCAAGAAGCAATTCGTTGTATATCCTGGTATGCTGGAGAGGTTTTTGATGAAGTTGGAGGATGTGTAGGAGGCATCCAGCTGCTATCTACACTGATTGGTAGGGGAGAGGAACTGCCATGGGGCTGACACCGAGGCCATCGTTCGGGTCTCCAATCCCAGAATTGCCAAACCAGGTAATGTGGTTCTTAAGTTGGATGGAGATTCGACAGATGTTGTTATGAACCTCGTTTCACCACGAGCGCAAATTAGGCTTTACGTGTGGGTCCTTAACAACAAGAGTCACAAACAATTAGGGTGCTCACACCTGAGCCCCTGGTTCTCGCAACTTGCAAGTCTTAACACTCAAGGTGCCGACAGTATTTTCACCTAGTACTCGCGTTTTAGGTCATTGGTGCAAATAGTACCTGGTAGCCATTGGGAAAAATCGGGGAATGTTTGGTTCTTGCTCATCGATGAGAAATTTTGAATACAAGTAAGCACAGCATTTGATTGATGCTGTTCGCCACTGTCAAATTTTGAGGAAAGCTGACGTACTCCAAGAAAGTGCCGATTTCTAACTTTTAAGCCCAAATAACCACAGACCACGTGCATCCAGACAATCAAGATCATGGGTGTGAAGTTTCTTGAAGCACAGAGATGGATTATTAGGACATTCAAAGTAGGTCTGGATGAAAGATTTAGTCAATTGACCATATTTTAATTGAAAATAACAGGAAGCTCTCTTTGAATTCCGTGCTGGTAAAATGGTAGCAAGTGGGACGCGAGTTGTTCCTGATCCAAGGAAAGGGCTGGTGAGGCTTGTGAAGGTGAAGTGTCTTTTCCTCCTCAATTTCCATAACTTTGTAGAATTTCCTAGCAGAAAAAAAAGAAGACTCCAACCGCAGTGGCGTAACTACAGCTATTACCCCTTTCAGGGGTGGCCTATTTATAGCAGAATATGAATTGGCAATGGGGCCAACTTGATCAACCAACACAAAGGAGTATTTGAAATATGTCAGGGACAAGGTAGTTGAAAGGTCCAGGGTGCTAGCTACATTTTGAAGACTCGATTTTCCAAGTAGAACAGTTTTGTGTGAATTTCAAGTTTCAAGCACTGTCAGGGGTGTATGGGTGAGTGCACTCATCTTGTAACTTCACCTGCTTTATCCATGTGAAGTTTTGGGTTGTAGTTAAGCAGCAGTATTCCAGGCCAGGGCTGCTAGGGTTAGGTTAGGAACAGGACCAAAAGTGGTGTCATGTGGATTTACTGACCCTTGTGTAGAGGTTTTATATAGAATTTCTGCATTATCATTTGCACAAAACTGGATGGCTGTATGGTTTAACAAGTATTGGAAGAAGAGCAAAGCAAGTGTTGCACTCCTCTCTACTGTTTGCATGGTTTATGAGAAGTATCATTAAATACTTCTGTTTGGATAAACAATGTTTTTGTCTCATTTTAGCAAAAGTATTCCCTATGTAACAAGCATTGTGGGTTGGACATACATGAAAGCTAGATTTAGGTTAAACCCTCCAAGTAGGAATGCATTTATCTCTGGAGAGAGTTTAGCTGCTCGGGTTGTTGCCAAGGTTGATTGTAGCAATCAGAGATAGACAGGCATTGAGTTGAAGGCCAAGTGTTTGCTGTGCAGCCGTTCATGTGTTCAGCTATTCAATGTAAGCATAGGCTGTTCTTTCAGGGAAAATCCAGGTAAGATTTGTGCATCTGATGAATTTGTATTATTGCAGGCAGAGGACACCCTTACCCACTTTCAGTGGTGGGATCGCAATTCAAATTTGTTGGAGGATGTATCCTGGACTGTGGCTCTAGTACCAACTCTGAGTCTCTCTTGCTTAAGCTCATAAATCCTGTGTTGATTTTTAGTTCTAGAGATGCTCGTCATTTTCTGGTGGCCATGGAAATCTTAACATTCTAAGTCAAAGGGGGTTAGAAAGAAGGTTGGCATGTTGCAATTGGTGATTGTGCTGGAAGAGCAGTCCTTGCGTGAGATAAGGTGAAACCTAATGATATTTGGGTCCTCCTTAATCAACTCAATTACAGGACATGATCATATTTCCGGAGGAAGCGTCCTTTGAGAAGGTAACTTTTATACCTCAAAAGTTTGCAATCCCGAGATCTCAAAGAAAAGAAAAGCAGAGACGAGAAAAAAAAAATAGAAAGAAAAACAAGGAAGGACAAAATAGACAAGGATACAAACAAAACAAGGACCACAGATTCATACTGAACCCATAAACTGAGAATAGTGGTATAGACTTGGTGACTGTCTCTCACCAATCCTGGACCAAGAAGAACAACAACATGCATGGTAGTGACAAGCCACCATCATTTCCCCACCGACTTCGTCAGCTCCTGACAGTGGCATCAACAACCTACAGTCATGTTGTCTGCTACTTTAAGGAGTATGCCATCATATCCCAGGCACAGAAACCTAGACCAAACCTCTGGACAATAGTTCCAAAGAAAGGAATCAGATACTATATTCAGGATGGTAAGCCACGAGGCTCCCACTAAGTATAAGTTAGGTTGTCCACACAGTTTGTTTCTCCTGAAAGCCCTAACTAAAGATTAGATCTCCTCAGTACTTCTTTTTGGGTCACATTTAAATTCAAGTGTGGAGATATCTGGAGGATATCTAGACATTTGATATACCAGAAGGTGCTGTGTCTTTGATTCTAAATCCCTCTTGCATCCTCTGCCATTTTTTCAATTATTTAAGGGATGTCTCTTGTGCGTAAAGTCATTTGGATGTGGTTTATTGAATGTTTCACGAAATCAAAATGTGTCGAATCTGCTATCTTCAAGATAGTCGAAGAAGGTCCATCATCTGGACTACACCTAGTGAGGATGGCAGAAGACTACTCCCAAACTTGAGTGTGGAAGTAACTTGTGGGAGAAGGGAAGGGCAGGCCTGTAGTATTGAGTCAATCCTCAGGGAAGTCAGGGTGAAACACGGACGTGTGATGGGTATTCTAATTGTGCTCTCTCTTTGGGTGCTGTGGTGGGATATTAGGTGGGACAATCTTCAGGGCGTGTCTATATCTTGAAATTTAAACACGACGACCGCAAGTTGTTCTTCTGGATGCAGGTAGGTGTATCCTGGTTGGCAGCACAGGTTGTGTTGGTCCCAACTTTTGCAGGCATTGCAACTTGTAGAATATCTGTCTTTATTCTAATGCAGATGCTATAATTGAAGGATCTTGTGCTTGGTCATGTATTGTAGCCTGGTATACAAATGTGTGGGCACTCCATTGCATCTGTTGCTACACCTCATCTCCCAGGTACTGCTCGTGCAGCTGTTTTACCTGCAGCTCCGTTTCCAGCAAAGCATGCTTCTGTGGAAAAAGGTGTATAGTTGGTTGGCTTTGCAGTACTAGACAGATGACCTTACCATGAGGATCCACACGCCACTAGTTTCTGTTTTTGTAATGGCCTGAGTGTCTGGGTGAAATTGTGTGGGGGGTAGGAAGCAAAACCAGAGCATGATGCAGATATTTGCAACATTGTTATGCATCACCTCGACCGCCCACTTGGTAAGCTAACCATTAGCACCTGACATAAAGAGAATTTTTTCCCTCCATGGGTGAGAGCTTTGTTTCTTCCATGGGCTTGCCATTCTGTACAGGAAATCTTTTTACTATCCACTACTAGATTGCAGCCTACTCATGTTTCTCCTGTATCTTAGTTCAGGGTCTTTTGAATATCGAGGAAACATGCTGTGTGTGCTGGATAACCTGTGTTTGACTCCAATGTAGTGATGAGCTCCTTGTGTTCTATTTGCATCTTTACTAGCCAGGTACAAAATGCTCCTTTCACCGTTATTTGGAGAGGATTTGTGGGTTAGTGTGGAAAGTTTGCTTGTAACAAGCAATGCCTGTACTCTTTATTGCAGAGATTGAGGGAGAGGATGAGCCTGAAGATTCCTCTCCTCAGCCACTCTCAGATGCCTCAGAAGGTGGTGAGGGACTTGAAGTTGAAGCTTCATCGAGGTAGATCTCGGAACTTCTGAACTGAGTTTGTCTGTAACTTACTATTTTTATTCCAAACCTCTAAGAAACACCTTTGGTGCTATTCCAGAGACATGGCCTCAGGAGCGCAAACTGCATCATTTGACATGTCAGCAGGCACCAGTACTGGGGTGGTCCAGCTGGCAGACCTTCAGCGCATACTGAGCGGGATTGGGCAAACCAGTGGTTCTCTCATCCTACCCTTCTCAGTGTCTTCCCATCTTTTAATGAATGAAGACAGTAACAAAGACTTTAACTTGTTTTGGTCGTATGGTTGTTGGACTGTAGCCTGGGCCCCCTAGCTATGTGATACGATAACTTCCATACTTCACTTCTCTCTGTCTGTGGATGTTTGAGTCCATCCATTAGATTCCAAGTCTACAATGTAAGATTAGAAATATATTATCTCATGCTTCAGTCTGCTTTTCCGGGGTTAAAGGTCTAGTGCTTTGTGTGCTGCTTGCATTGCAGAACACGCTATAGCCATGGCGATTGACACAGGTTTGTTCTTGCACTCAGATGCATTCTATGTTCTTTTGGACCCTTGGCTGATCATGGATGTAGATCCTGTGAATGGGAGAGTTTTTCATGATACATGGAGGTCTTGCCTTGACACTGCTTTGATACCCTGTGTTTGACTGCGTTAATGTCCTGGTGACTGGTGAACCATGTGATGTCATTGCAGCTATTTTGCAAGTCTGATGTAGGCTTTTTTGACTGGGACAGGGCATCATACTTCTTGAAGTTAGGATAAGGATGGGCCTTGAATAGTACTGAAAGGCAGTATATCTGGGAGTGGAATTGTTAGTTGTGAAATAATGTTATCTGAGGATGGGTGTCGCAGGTCCAGGTTTTTCAGAGCTTCTGAAACCTGATGTCGTTGTTCCACTATTGGAAAACCTCAATCTGGAAGAGCGACTTGCTCCCTACTTACCGGAGGTCTCTCCCTTTTTTGTCCTTGCTTTCTTCCCCACCCCTCCCCCCCAATGGCTGTCTAAACAGGGGCACTGGTGCCATGAGGCTGTGGTAAGCATAGTTTAATGAATATACCATCATCATGTCTCTCTGTTACCCCCTCGCAACTCCTCTCCCCATTGCATCAAGGCGAAAACAAGCAAATTCTAACAAGTCGATCTGTTTTATTAGTTGTTTGATGAGGAATCGCACTCTGTAAACCAAAAATTTCGATTGTTGGTTTGGCGAACCAAGAACTACCGGCCTTTACACTGCTCCTCAGCCGAGTTCTCTCTCTCACACATACATACAAACTTCTCCTCCTGAATATGCCCCCCCAAGTCTTAGGCGCATGTAACACTTCAGACTTGTTTGTTGACACAGTCTTCGTTTTTCTCTTCTCTCTTATCCTTGAAATCTGTCTGCATCTCTGCTTGTGTCCTGCCCTCAATGACTGTCCCTGTTGCTTTTCTTCTCTTCTTTTTGCCTATCTTTCTTGTGGCCTATAGGCAGTAGCCATTGTCGGCATATAATCAAAGGTTTGACAAAGTTGGTTACTTTGAACTGTCGTTCAAAATGAGAACAGAAGGCTTATGAAACAGTTGAATTATCAAGCCTTCGTGTGGTCCTCACAGAAGGAAGTTGCAGGGTGTTCGGACTACAGCGGCAATTGCCGAGTTGATGCAAAGCCCACAATTTCATCAACAACTTGATGCATTCACTCAGGTGAACCAGTCTATCTGCATCTGTGGTATATTGAATTTGCTTGGTGCAAGGCTGTGCGGTGTTGCAGGTTACAATGTCCAAGTGTCAGTTAGAATTTCTGCTGTGTTGTGCAATGCGATTTTGGAGTTTACTCTGCCCTCAGATGTATATCTTTTTTCATCACTTTGGGTCTTTATTTTGAGAGGGTCTCCAGCCATTTCGAAGAAAACCATGAAATGAGTATGTTTTTCATAGGCTTGGTTTAGGTTCGTGTAGTCTCTTCAAAAGCTTGTTCTGCTTGGACGAAGACTCTAGTTCCTCACAAGTGCTAGCCAACATCATGACTGAGTTTCCCTGCCTCCCCAAAAACAACTGGAACAGAAACAGGGTACAAGACACTTGGTATAAACATTTGCCCATTTGCCCCAAGCAGTAATAAAACCACATTGACTTCTGGGAGCTGATAAAATCAGTGGGGAGGTGTAGCAGCTACTCACTGCTGTGCATGTCGATGGCCTAATACTTGGTGGCTGACCCCCATCACGTTTAGATTACACTTTTCCATGCGGTTGTGAGTCCGGAGTTTACTCCGTCCTTATGTGGATTGCATTGTGCAATGACTGAGCAGGTGCTTCGGAGCGGGGAGATAGATCTGTCTCAGTTTGGTATTGATCCAAGTCGATGTAAGTTCATATCCTAATAACAGGTGGAATTGCTTGTGTCACCACCTAAAGTCCAGCAGGGAGTAAGCAGACATTGCCCGTTGGTGGCATTTTGGTAATGATTAGAGAGCTTCAATTTCTGGATTGTTGTGACGAATCGATTACTCCCCATCACTCTTCATTGATGATATCAATTATCCTCTGTTTCAGTGAGGCAACTGTTTTAGATCTCTCCAACTTCAGTGGATTCAGATAATTGAATTGGCAAAGTTTCTGGTAAGGTGGATGCATTCTATCTGTTCTTATGCTTAGTGCATGGAGTTGACTAATAAGCTAGTTCTCACTGTGCTGAATAGCTAGAATACGTGCAAGCCTTTTACAATGTATGCCTGTTATAATTGTACATTCATCTTGCAGAATTTGAAAGCTGAAATCCCTGTCAGATTTTGTCCCACAGATAATTTCACAGTGGCTTCCTTCTTGGAGGCGATTCAAGACCAAGCAACCACAGGTGTGGATTTTAACAGCAATCAGGATGATTCCGGAGACCAAGAGAGATTGAATTGAGGGAACTGCGAGAGAGATATTGATGGCATGAATGGGCATGGCCACAGTTTGTGCAATCTATTTCACTCTGATCGTGGATTAATTTAAGGAAATTTGGACTCATAGATGCAAGCTTGTTATGGACTTTTTGATGGTTCTGATGAGGCTTTCATGTGGAAAGTCTATAATAGACAGATCTTTAACGATGAATGTCGATCCTCTTCCTTACCTGAGACCTCGGAGTAATGTATTGCTGAACTGTGGGCATGAGCGGATACAGTGGTGTTTCTTCAAGAAGTTGGTACAGCCCAGTTGTCTTCTTTCAGGCTGTAACGGTATGATGGTGGTACACAAACGAGCATGGGACGAGATGTGCTGTTGAAACTTTGCACCTTGGGGCCATAGACCTTTGTCTCAGTTTCTACTACGCAGAAATGGGGAAGAGGGGATACGAGAGCAAATTGGGGTCCATGACCATTGCATTGTAGTGGGTCAATTGACTGAGGAAATTAATAGTTGCTGTCCAAAGTTTCTTCTGAAAGCACTGTAACATGGCAATAACTTGATGCGATGTTTCAACTCCTCAGAGCGACGTATCGGTGGACTTAACCCACCAGTTCTGCATCAGGATATTTTCAGTTTTTCCACCATCAGACCCGAAGATGTGACATGCAGGCACGGTTCATGGACCTGTTCAATTTAGTGAGGGGGCTTTTCAAAGTGATGTTTACAACAGGATACACCAGCTAGGCTTCAGTAATCCAAAGCTATTGCACCTGGGCCATTACTAATTTGGAGCTGAATGATTGTTTGTCACTCATGCAATATACCAGTTTAAAAGGATCTTGTGACAAGCCCAATTGGAGGGCTACATATGAGGGTTACAGATGATTTCACACACTAGGTTTAAGGTTGGTGGTCCAATCTATTTTGACAAGCAGACCTGCTTGGCTTACTCATTAGGGTTTCCCTTACTTGTTAGGGTTTCCTTGGTTTTCCTTTTGTTCCTTGGTTTACTTATTTAAGAGAGGTTCTCATCGTGGTATACTTAAGCATGTGGGTGGAGGTTGAGTAGCACACGGTGGAATGTCAGCGGCATCTCACCGACCACACCGACCATGCGCCTGAAAATGGTCAAGGTAGGCAAACCTAAAGCGTGGATGTGCACAAGTTTGTTACCTGCTCTGGTACATAGCGGCTTCACAGGCTTTGTTGGGGGTACGGTCCCCTTTTGGAGCAGGGAAAAAAGGAGAAGGAGAAGCACCTTGCACACAACCCATAACTGTGAGTTTTTGGTAATGACATGGGACAACGCTGACAGCGGGCCCACCCTTGTGAGACATGCATAATCTCTTGCATCCGGTTCAACCCCCCTTGGTATGTGTAGGGAAGGCCCTGAGTGGAGTGCCTTCCCCAACGTGAAAACCCGACCTAGCGGGGCCTTACAACGTGAAAACTCAACCTAGCAGGGCCTTACAAATTTGTAAGATACCATAAGGTACCTCCAAAAACAGGAGGAAAGTTCTGGTCGGGAAGGTACCTCCAAATACAAAGGAAAAATTAGGTCAAGTTTTTACGAATGCAAAACCTCCATACGACACTGGATCAAACAAGTTACCTTGAAGAAGGTAGGGGCTTAAGAAAATTTCCAAAGCCCATCATTGCCAATTAAAAACACTTTCTATGCACCCAAGACCAGGATCTAAAATCATCCAAAATTCTGGAGCTTTTGTCAAGAGTTTCCTTTATGGGCATAAAATGTCTTTAAAAAATAAAAAAAATAAACAGGGGACGGATATATTTCGAATTATTAGGGGAAAATATTTGAGACCCCCGGGTAAAAATGCGTTGAGTAGTTGGCGGCTAGAATTCAATCAATTATTGTCTGAGACCAGGCTCTCTCATCCACATGAATTACAAACAATGTATGTACCGGTGTTGGCCGGGTATGGCATCTGGACATGCATACCCGGCGGTTATTTGCCGGGTATGCACATGCATACCCGGAAAGTGCAGGCCCGGAGGAACCGGCTATGGAAGGGAACCGGCAAAAGCCATCAAGCTTCCGAACCGGCTAGAGAACCGGCATTGTGATTGTAAGGGTGTTATACCCGGAGCAGGATCCGGAGCAAATGGGGATGGCGTAGCGGCGGTTCTAGATAATATAGGTATAGGGGTTGGTGATGGTAGGGTGATGGTAGTTAAGATTATTGCAGATGGACAGATCCTGATTATGTCTTACGTTTACAATGGTTGGGGAGATTACGTGCACAACATCGAGGATGTCCAAGTAAATAGGAAATTAATTAGTTGGGCATTTGGCTAAACAATAGTTATAAACTTAGTGTATTATAGGGGCAGCCTGAAGGCAATGAGATAGATGATAGGGGTTGAACGTTTGAACTCGAGACCCACATGCCAATCCACTAGTGGCTTACCACCAGGCCACAGCCCTGTTGTGTACTTTCACACACATACACAAAAATGCTAGAGAAAGTAAGAATATAAAAATGGATGAGTCCCATAACCGGTACCATGGAACCGGCAATTTTTAAGATGGCATAACCGGTAGATTGAGAACCGGACAAGAAAAAATTCATGTGTTTAATGAGAACCCGTAACCGAGATGTTTTTTCAAACCTATTGATATACCATGCCCCGGCCATCCATTTTTTTCAAGGAGTAGGCCATAACCGGACCGGAAGAGGGCTCAAAACATGGTACCCGGCCAACACTGGTATGTACCATATAATTGTGTATGGAACGGCATAGCAAAATGAGGGTTCATAGTTACAACTATGCGTCCCCAAACAACCAACATTTAGCTGAGTGGTAAGGGTAAAACTGCCTCACTTGTGGGTTCAAACTGCATGTTGGCAGGTGTCCCGTACCCACCAGTGTTGGGAGGTTCTTTGATTTAGCTACAAACCCTCGGTGGTTATCAAGAAGGTTATATGGATATATAACCGTGGTTCTAAAAAAAACAAAGAACCGGCAAAGGCTTATAACCGTCGGTTACGTAGTTTTGAGATAACCAGCCTGAAATCCGCCAAAGACCCGCTGGTTATTTGATGAAAACCGCCGGTTCTTTGAGATTTTTAGAGCATGCCTAGCCATGGCTCACTAAACTGCCACTCTATCAGTAAATTAGTTAGTGAGGTGTATGGTGCGGCAGGCAGGTAGATAGTGCCTGGGTCGGCAAGAGCCCCAGCAGCAACCCACCATATCTATAGTAGAGTAATGGCGGCAGGCTGAGGTGACCATGGGTAGGTAGGGGGGGAGAATGCCACGCTCCAAACACGCTCTAGATAGGGCAGAGTGGGACCAAACTTGGTGATGCTCACCATTTTGAAGCGCCAGATTGTGTTGCTGGGGACGCGTGATCCGGTGACAGTGCTATTTTGAAGATAGGGGGAGAGCACCTGCTGGGCATGCTCTTACAATTAACCCGAACCGATGGTTCTTTCCATAAAAAATATATGAAAAAACCAGAACCAGAGGTTCTTTGATCCTAATATTTTGTAAAACCGGAATCGGAGGTTACGAAAGAAATCAAATAACCGCCCAACACTGGTATCCACCTTCCACTAGAAGGTACTAGGCCTTCCCGGTCAAGTCAAACCATACAGCCCATAAATGTTCTACATGTATTGCTGTAAAATGGCACACCATACAGCCACAAATGTTCTACATGTATTGCTGTAAAATTGCACACCATACAGCCCAGAAATGTTCTACATGTATTGTTGTAAAATTGCACACCATACAGCCCATAAATGTTCTACATGTATAGCTGTAAAATTGCACACCATACAGCCCATAAATGTTCTTCATGTATTGTTGTAAAATTGCACACCATGCAGCCCATAAATGTTCTACATGTATTGCTGTAAAATGGCACACCATACAGCCCATAAATGTTCTACATGTATTGCTGTAAAATGGCACACCATACAGCCACAAATGTTCTACATGTATTGCTGTAAAATTGCACACCATACAGCCCATAAATGTTCTACATGTATTGTTGTAAAATTGCCGCCGCCCTTCTCTCTCTCTAAGTAGGCTTGCTTTGGCAATGTGTCCACATTTTTTGTGTCCCGCCTCCTTGATGCGATCTTGACTATTGAAAAATGTCAGATTTGGGTAGTAGGGAAGAGGTGGTTCTCATACAATTTTGTGGTTTTGTGATACTAGCTGATACGAGTCAGTGTTTTATTTCTGGCAAAAAATCGCCAGATTTTGACCTGGAAAATCGGTCAGCTACTTGTACAAAGGAATTAGGTAGGGGGGGCGTAAAAATCCGAAAAGCACCAGCAGATGAATATCAGGAGCCTAATTTTGCCGACGTGGACCAGTTAAAACATGCCACCTGGTATATAAGATATATAGCCACTTTTCTAACCCTGTCACCTTGTTATTCTTGCCACATGGGCACTGGTCGACTTCACCGTTGGCCCCGCCTGCGATTTTGGAAAAATGGAAAAAAAAAACACTGATACGAGTGCTAATACTTAAGAAAAACCCGACACCGTGGGAACAACCAATAGCGTGGGATCGCGGGAGGCTTGGAGAGGAAGGAAGTGAGTTGAGTGGACTTGGACACCCATACTGTTAGGTGGTTGGAGTGGCCAATGGGCTCGCAGGTAGGAGTGCATGCAACTGTTTTTTTATACTGCATGGGATGAGGCCGTGGGCCCTCCTTCTACTTCTAGAGTTTTCTAGAAGGAGGATGGGGCTGGGCCCTCCTTCTAGAAGGCTCCACCACCGCCTGGAGAGACTATATATGGAGGGTAAGGCCGAAGTGACTCTTAGTTACGTCGGCTTTGGCCGGATTCTTCTCTCTCTGGAGGGTAAGGGGTATACAATTTATTTGGTTTCTTCCAGCTCCCTTTTGTGGGCTCTGCAACCAGGCCCCCTTAGAAAATAAAAATTTGGAACCTGAACCAACCTGAAATAAATAAAAGTCTTAGTCAGAATTGGATTCTAGTCTTGTAAATTTGTGCAAGGGTATGAATAATGAAGTAATGTTTGCATGACCTGTGGTAGAAGTTTAGTAGCACCTGGTTCATAGTCCGGATCTGATATTAGCCTTTATTTTTACTGTTTTTCTATTTTTTTATTAGCCTTAAAATTCGCATCAATGAGTAGAATGAGAATCAGATGTTTAGGGGATGTAGGTAAACCACACAGAAGAGCTGAACGAAGCCGCACTTTCCAGCCTGTTTAGGGCATACTATTGGGTACCACACCAAACCTCCAGTACAGTTTTGTGCCTGTGGCTGCAAGCTTGGTCTCTTGTAGCAGCCTTCTTCCAGTCCACACAAAAGAGAGACGAAGGCGCGAGTCAGCGAAGGCGTGACGGTGCGAGCTAGGCTGATAGTTACGTCTGCGGTTTGAAGCCGTGCTGGTGGATAAAGCATCCATGATTTGAGTTGGGTTGTAGTGTAACATCATCTAGGAAGTCTCATAGAAGGAGATTTAGACTTAAAGGTGATGACTTGGACTGATTCAAGCACAGTGATGCGCTGCTTCTTCACACTGATCCATGTGGATTCAGCAGATCCGAGGGTTGGGAGGAAGGTAGAACCAAAGACCAGGAAAAATGAAGTTAGAAATGGAAGAAATGTAAGCAAGACAAGACTGGCTACCTACACAGGATCTAAAGGGAGGCCGACGACATGAAAAGAAAACGCAGGACAAAGAAGAAGCACTGGACAGTACTGCACTATGGATGCTTTACCTTCACTTTTCCATATAAATCTCAATGAGTGCGTACGTACACCCTGCATCTACTGGCAGATCCAACTCGTAAACAGTGCATAGAGTCAATGTTGTACAGCAGAAAGGATACACAAGCTGGTGACTGACCATAGCCAGCACTTCAGCTGACATCTCTATGCAGTGGAGTGATGGAGAACTTACGTTTCCAACTTTAGAATGCATCCATGCTGGAGCATGGCCACATGAAGCAAGCATGCTGCTGTACGCCTCTTCAACTCAGCTTCTGTTAACCGCACACATGTGATTATCATATCCAGGCATCGCAAATCTGGTGATGGTCATCATGGCCGCCAGGCACCTTCCAAATCTACCAAGTCTCCTTTTGAACAGTGTGCACGCGTCTCTCTCAGAAATTCAGAAACTCAGAAACTGAATTTAAGAGGGTTCACTACATGGGAAAAAGCTTGTCTATCGTCTATCGGGTGAGCTATCCTCATCCTCACACCACCTCTCTTCTCATTCTTTCCATTTCCAGCTATGAAGGAAGTCCGTCCGAAGATGTATGGTACCTCTTTTTCCTCACGTGGGTTCTTGCAAGTCAGAACCGGCACTGGTCGATGCCGGTCGATGTCACCGGTATCGGGTATGCCTGTGTTGGCCCAGCTCATTTTGTTGAGCTTACTAGCTGGGACCATCTCCTCCTTGCACACTGGCCCGGGTTATTCTTTTTCCTTGTCCACTGCTGCCCAGGAGGATCTCGCTTTCCGCCGACGGCTCGAGCAGGGGGAAATTCCTGCAGCATCCACCACCGCCAAGAAGGCCAAAGAATTATCAAAGGCACCCGCTCGCACTGCCTATCATTTTCAGCCTAAGAAGCATTGGATGAACGGTACGCGCTTGTCCATAAACTGGGGACTCTTCGGATTTGTCAAAACCAAGTGATGACGAGAGAGCCTGGGGATATATCTTAGAACTAGTTTTTTCTTCTAAGAGTTAAATACCTTTTAATAAGACTATTCCTGCTAGTATGAGGACTTGGCCCGCTTTGGGCTTCAGGAACATGAACAAGGAAGCTCAGTCTTCAGGGGGAGGAATACCAGTCCTGAGCATAAACCTGCAAGATATCTAGAGGACAAAGTACCAGAGCTTGAGCAGCCCCCCACGCACCAATTTGGACTCTAGATACACACACACGCGGACATTTAAGAGCTTTGGTGCACAGATTTTCTCTTTGTGTTGTTGAAGATCTAAGTAGAGGTGTTACTCAACTTCCCGAGAATAAGCATTCACGTCATTTGGGATACGTAAAGCAAATATCCATATTTCGATTCCTCTCCCTATCAAAGGCGCCTCATTTTAACACTGGTTTAAACAAACGTGTATGCGTGGGTGCTTGGCGGACGATGAAATTGTGATGCGAATTCAACAACAGATCCAAATGGTCAGTCTCTCCACTTTTGTCCTCAATAATTATGATCTCTAATTTCGATTTGACTCTTATTCTGATTCCAAATCTGCTAGCTTTGCCACTCCCAGAGAGTCACTGCCAGTGCTGATCACCACCAGAATTAGTTTAGACTGAAGTCAGGATTACGCTGGACCAGGCAGCAGTTAATCAGTAGCATTCATTGTGTCATGATCTACCTGCAGATTCCCTAGATAACAAATTTAACAATTTTACGATCTAGATATATATAAAATTTTGACCGCTGAATCATGGGCATTCCTAACTATATGCCCTACCTTCATCTAAAATTTCATGGCATTTTTCAGTAGGAATGGAAATCTTGTATACCTTTCTTGAATATTTTCGGCGGCATAGTACTTAGGGAGAAAGTTCAAAATTCTGTTCTTGAAAATTTCCTCAATGGCGAAGTATTTCTAGATTGTTGATGTTGGGACATTCGAGGCATAGATTCAGCAACTTGAATTGATACGTATTCGTACAACAGAAGTGTGTGTTGCGGGGTGCAGGGATTGGACTGCATCCCTGAGATATATTATCTATTGATGGACTCACAGAGCTCTCATCTTGATGCTCGAATGGTGAACCATGCCATACAAGTATTCTCACCGGGCACACTTGTCGAGCTGTAGTTTGACATTTACTCGGCAATAACTTCTCGATCAATCGCTAGTACACTGTACATAGCAGATCTATATAAGATCCTGGAAGGTTCTTGTTTAGTTCAGAAATAAAAAGTACACGATCTGTTCAAGGACATGTTCATATACTTGCGCTCAGTTCACCTAGTCAAGAGTGAGCTCTCAATTTCCTCATATCCACATGAACTAGCTCAACTGACTTTCAAGAGATTAGAGGAATATTACGCAACTCAGATCTTTGAGAATCTCCTGGCAGGGCCAATGTATTACAAGGGATACTATCACCTCTTCTATCAGTACAACCCACATGCAGCAGTGGCCGGTACTATAGAGTGGGGTCATGCAGTCTCACGAGACCTCATTCATTGGCGCTACCTGGAATCAGCGCTTTATCGAGACAAATGGTATGATGTCAATGGAGTGTGGTCTGGGTCGGCTACTTTTGTGGAAGATGGCTCTCCTGTGTTGCTGTACACTGGCAACTCGAATGCATCTATCCAAACACAGAACTTGGCCATTCCTGCCGATAAATCCGACCCCTTGCTCAGAAAATGGATTAAGGTTAGTCTGTCTCCTCTTCTTCCATACTCTCTTTTACACTGCCTGTCCGCCGCATCCAATCTTATTCTGTTAAGTCGTAGGACCACTGAAATACAATGTGAAGGAGTCTACACGTCTACCTGCATTTCAGTACTTTATCTGGAGATTCAACGTCGAAGATTCCTGGACCCATGAGTTCACGAGTGGTCCATTCCACAACAGCCACCTGTGTCCCATCTCTGTTCTGGTAGCAAGCATGATCACTAGTGACTAGACTGTCGGTGGCTCTTGAAATTTGACGTATAGTGCTCCACAATTCTCGCAATTTCGGTCGGTCCATAGCTAGGGGCAACTTTGAAGCCGATCCAACTCGAGATCATCGTCCGGAACTAATCTAAGTTAGAACTCTGGAATCAATAATTTCATCCTGAAGATCCTCTTCTTGAACTTATTCTGTTGAGCATGTGTTTGAACAAGGATCCGCGCAATCCAATTGCAGTCGCTCCGCCGGGATACAACAGCACTGAATTTCGGGATCCCACAACCGCTTGGAAAGGCCCTGATGGGGTATGGAGAATGCTGGTGGGTGCAAACACAGGTGCTGGAGGGACAATTGGAACTGCTCTGTTGTTCAAAAGCAAAGATTTTCAAACCTGGAAATACGATCAACAATTGCACTCTCACGCAGGCACTGGAATGTGGGAATGCCCAGATTTTTACCCTGTGCAACTTTCGGGTGAGCTGGGCCTGGACCCCTCAGTCCATGGACCCTCAGTAAAACACGTGCTCAAAATCAGCTCAGATGATAAAAAGCACGACTACTATTCTGTGGGGAAATACCGCACAGAATCCGACACTTACGAGCCAGAGAATCCTGAAATCGACACTGGCATCGGGTTACGTTACGATTACGGAAAATTTTATGCCTCCAAGACATTCTATGATCAGCGCACACGCCGGCGAATTCTGTATGGGTGGGTCAATGAGTCCGACAGTGTGCAAGATGACATTGAGAAGGGTTGGGCATCTATCCAGGTGCGCGGATTTTCTCACATTCGACCTCAAGTGGTTTGATACCCCCCTAGGACGCAACTCTAGAGATTGAACATGCACATATGATCTGCCATGAACGAATCGGTCCTGTCATCAGTTCTTGACTCCGGAACGCAAATACAACCAATGTGCAAGAAGGCCTTGGTTACGGCTCGCGAGCTGATGGGGAGGGCCCTTGTAATCCACTGGGTGGCAGGTAATACCGCGGAAAGTTTGGCTAGAGGGGAAGACCACCTCTGACCTCAGCCAATGGCCAATTGAGGAGGTGGAGCATCTCCGTAGCAGCAAAGTCTTCTCTAAGAATGTGAAACTCCCCTCAGGCTCGGTTGTGCAACTTTTGGATGTTCAAGGGGCTCAGGTTTTCATCGCTCTCTACAGACACTGTCATTTTTCGTGTAAAAAATTCCTATCTTGAATACCGGGGGGAAGCTGGTCGAGCTTGATCAATGATACAATCGTGTCTTGTGCAGCTTGATATACAGTTATCATTTGAGATTCCTGATGTGAGCCAAGGAGGTACGCCGCCGGAGGTCCTTGCCGAGGAGGGGCAGCTGATGTGCAGCCAAACTCAGTCAGCGACGAGAGGCCTCTATGGACCCTTTGGAATCCTGGTGCTGGCCACAGATGACATGCAGGAGCAGACGGCCATCTACTTCCACTTCGTCCACACCAGACTGGGCGGCTGGAAGATACTCTTTTGCAGTGATCAAAGCAGGTTATTTACAATCATCAATCGTCTTTCTACTCAAGCGACAAGAGGACTTAGAAAGCTCTTGGATTTCGTTCTACAGACTTTGACACTCTAAAATCTTTGAACGTCGTGGATATCCTAAGCTGTTGTTTTGGCGCGCAGGTCGTCTGTGGGATCGGATCTCGACAAAACCACTTACGGCAGCTATGTCCGTGTGTATCCAACTGACAAATTTCTGTCTCTCCGTGTCCTGGTATGCGATCCTCCTTCTATATACAAGCGATTTCAAAATTATAACCACTCCCACATCGAACCCACTTTCCCTATTTGAGTAAAAGATCTAGGGTCTAGTTTGTTGGTCATCGAGATTCTGCTAATTCATCACCAATCCTGGTGGTGTGTGCAGGTGGATCATGTAGTTGTGGAAAGCTTTGCCCAAGGAGGCAGAACTGTTATCACGTCAAGGGTCTACCCTGAGCTTGCATTTGGAAAATCAGCACATGTGTACCTTTTCAACAATGGCACTAAAGATGTCACAGCTCACAGTGTTGAAGTGTGGAATATGAGGACTGTTAAATTCTCAGAATTGATTTAGACCTTTGCAAATTGTACTATCATGGAGCTTCAACATCTGCCATAGAACATTATTGTGCCAGTCACTGGCTTGGTTTCCAGGCCGAAGGGTCAATGGATGCCAAATAGAATCTCTTCACCTACCTTTTCAGCCTGTTCTCAGACTGTAGACTATTGCCCACTACCTAAGGCCTACAGGTACTTGATTCAGTGTCTGGAATGGCCAGCAGCTTGAGCTTTACATAGCTCCCATACGTGTTTGCTTCCTGCAAACACACATGTCAAAGATTATTCAATATCGGAGCTTAAGCCTAGGGATGTACATTTTTTACGTTGTAATATATACAAGACTGATTATATACGTGTACCGAAATTGCGAAACACAGGACATTGTTGTGTCTTCCATTGGCCATGGGGGAAGAGAAAGTGTCAGGGGTGCAGCTTCAGGATGCACGCAGGCCATGCATGCTTGAGTGGTAATCCAAATAGCATTTTGAACTGCAATGGGCAGATCAATAGAGTTTGACCACACTCTCAAACCCAGTTGATCTGCCAGTCTTGCTCAAACCTACAAATAGGATACTCGAACCCAAGAGGATGCTCAAACCAAGTTCACTTCGTAGGGCACTACATAAACAGGACTTTGTCCCTTGGCCCCTGCACAAGAGAAGCTAGACTCCAGAGTGTTAGATGGCTGCTTGGGACTTAGACGCTTTTACGGGTTCTGTGGGGTACCCTTAATTTTTGCGCAGACTGAGACCAACATGAGCCTTAGGGGTGGCAGCAGCAGGCTTTAGGGGGGGTACACAGCCCGACACAGCTCCACACAGCTTCACACAACCCGTCACAGTCAGACGCAGCCCGACACAGCTTCACACAGCCCGTCACAGTCAAACGCATCCCGATACAGCTTCACACAGCCCGTCACAGCCAGTCACAGCCGCCACAGCCCGACACAGCTTTACACAGCCAGTCACAGCTTGACACAGCCTGTCACAGTACATAGGGAACAGTTATCATTGACAGGGAACGACTGTGTGGGAACGACATCTGCAGAGGGAACGTGTTACTTCAGGGGTGACGGTTAGTTAGTTAGGTGGTTAGAACAGCTTGCGGGTAGATTAAGGAGAGCGGCAACAAGAAGGGGAGCACTTCACGGGGGAGCGCTTCTGAGGTTTACTATTTCATGAGCCCATGAGCCCATGAGCCCATGAGCGGGCATCCGCGGAATTGGAATTTTCGTGCATTTATCGACGGTGGTATGTCCTCTTACCTCGGTAATAGGGTCTGTTTCTCCTGGTCCAAGATGCGGGATGAGGTATTTCGGTGCCGTTATTCCACGTCACCACTGTAAAACATTGTGCAGGACAGGAAAGAGACACAAAATTGTAGCCCTCACAAGCCATTGTACTGACAAGGTAATACATTCAGGGTCAGACGACAGTTGAACTTGCAAACCCCATTCAACTCAACATCAAGCCCACATTGATATGACGCTCGAAATAAAAACATCAGGCAACCACAAGTTTTTATTTTGTACAGCGACTACTCCGAGCTTCCATCATCAGAAATACCACTGCGGCATAAGAAACCTGTGGAACTACCATGTCCCGGAGCCTGTGCCCTCCAATCACCCTCCACAATGATCATTACCGCGTTATGTTGCTGCGTTGACATTCACAACACGAACCACCGAGTCGTCGAACCACAAGTCCAGAATTAGGAGTAGTGCGGTACTTGTCCACTGCGCATTGCCGTTTTCTGGATTAAGATGGCAAACATAAAGATACAAGATATCTATAGAGGTCACGTTCGTGAAAACATGCAGATATTGGAGGCCTCCTATTGGGACCTCCTCCACAACGTCGTGAAATTCGCAAACATCTAGGACAAACCTGTTCCGATTCTTCCTTAGTGTCAACAACATATTCCCTGGCCCAGAAGAGTGAGTGAGCAACTCAAGAGCCCTATCCGGGAGCAAATACTGTGGAGGTGCAGTATAGTTATGGTAGTAAGACCTCCAGAACTCGCCGCAACAACATCTCATGATGAAGAGACGAACACTCCGTCTTCCAGGTCTATCTCGCACAACAAGTATCCACTGTTGTCCACTGGCAGGCCTCACCCAAAGAGAATCCCACAGAAGTGCTCGGAAACTCGTCACCCTGCGTGTACCTTCACTGAAGTCCAACTCCACCATAATGTCTCCCATCACCGGCTCACGCAATCGCGATCCTCCAATCCCGCTCCGTCGAATGCAGAAGGCACTTATACAGGGCGACATTGAGGAAGTGTGCGCCCACCGGGAATGGAGAGGGACAAGTAATCACTGTTGTTTTTAAACAAGGAGATGCAAACATTGAAAACCCAATGAGGAAAACCTTCTCAGGTGATCTTCTCTGGGGCAACGGCAATACGTGCCCCCATTGGCCAGCAACGGCTACCCACACAGGTGATCAAAAATGAGTGGGGCTACAAGGGGCTCGACAAAGAAGGTGCCACGACATTACGGGAAGAAATTGTGCTAAAACCACCGCCGTCCTAAAACCACCGACCTTGGTATTTCGGCGCCGAAATTCCCAAGAGCAGTGTGCTAAAGTGGTGTTTTGAAGACATCCACCGGGGTATTTTGGCGCCGAAGTCTCCTCTTAAAATGTGATATACTGCGGTATTTTATGGCGCAGAGCGGGCTATTTCGGCGCCGAAATACCCTAGTGGAATGTGCTGAAGTGCCTTGTGCTGAAGGCTTCCATCGTGATATTTTGGTGTAGTAATTCCTTCGTGGAATTTTATAAGGCCCATATTATGAAGGCGCACACTGGGCTATTTCGGCGCAGAAATTCCCAATAGGAATGTTAGAAACGGTAGGGTTTTCATGGCTTCAAGTTCCCGGCTCGCTGGTGTGCATAATTTACTTGTAGGGTTCTTTACTTAAGTTTGCGTCTCTTCTGCTTTTATTATACATTTAGGTTGCCGGAAGAAATGTAGGGAATCGGACATGCAGTCTGAACACAATGATTCTTGAAATCGTCAATATTTTCATTAAGTGTTTCAGAACTGTACAACAAAATGATCCAAATGAGACTTTGCTATGGTGAGGATCCGCGATCACTGTCCGATGCATCCCCGGCCTCATGCAAGGATGGCTGCCTTCCACCTGCCTCCGAACCTGCACTGCCGCTACCGCTGTTACTCTGAGAAGCCCTCCCCTCAAAAATACCATCCTCACCGGCCGGAACTGTCCACCTGGGTGCGGAATTGTCCTCATCATCCCCCTCGCTCTCGGACGCGGATTCTATGACGAACTTGCCTACTCTGCCTTTCACAATTCTATGTTTGGCCTCACGCCTCATTATAATTCTATGCTCATTCCCGAATTTCAATTGCTCAAATCGAGTAGGCCTATCCTCCCTCCTGATGGCTTCTCTGGCAGCCGTGTCTACATAGGCTGGAAGAAAAAAGGGCTTTTGGGACTCGCGAGAAACGATTTTCTGGCAAAGAATGGCCGATGCGATTTTGTCTCCTCCTCTACAACAGGGTCCGATTCGGGCATGTCTCCCAACATTTCCTCGTCGGACGACTCTGCAAGGCTGAGTGTACGCACAAACATAGAATGAAGCACATTAGAGCATTCAAACAGGGAATCATTGGCAGGTTGCATGGTCCCTACAACCGAAACCAATACACTTACTATGGTGCAACTCACTCGAAAACAGGCATTGGAGGAAGCGGCTTCGAGCGCCCCTGCATCGTACGAATTTCCTGGACTTCCTCCTCTTCCTCTTCCTCCTCCCCTTCCACGTCCTCTTCTACATTTTTGGGATCCTCGGTTGGAGGCAGACGCTGTAGGCCCGCCAAATTGAAATCGTACAAGGCCGTATCCCCCTCAAATGAGAACACAAATCGGTTGGACATCCTTCCCGCCCACATACAGGCACCTACGAATTCATACGACACAAGCACAGCCAAACTCAAGAATTAGTCGCTTCCTCGTACAAGCAATCATACACAATCAGAAATGGTGTCAATTTCGGTGCCGCAATCACTTAACGCTCTCACCTGTATTTGCAGTGACGTCGAGGACCCTGCCTTCAACATCCATACACGTTTCCATGAGCGTCTGGATGAATGCTGGACTCCTGGTCCTGCCATACCTCCACGGCTTGCCCGACAAATCACAAAGCATGTCCTTCTCTCCCACATGGTTGAAGAGGACGTTATACTCCAGTGGATCAACTGTGGAATCAACAAGTCTTTCTGCTTGACGTAATTTGAATTTCGAATGTTCCTTCACGAAGCAGAATGCCTGAAAGATAAGAGTCTGCAAAGAAGGAAATGAAAACGTCGGAGGTGGCCTACACGTACATGGGCAATTTTGGCGCAGAAATTGGCATAGCAGAGGAGAACCACAGCATATCTTCTGGCCATCGTTTAGAAGACCCTGCGTGTTGATGCAAGTCCAGATCTTTTTCAGGAGGGTGCTGCACTTCTCCCCGTCCATACTTGGATATCATTCTCAGTGACTTCTCCATCGGCTGCTAGCACAACAACACAGCCAGCGTCGTCCAACATGTTGGCTACGAACCCGAATGTGTGGCTCCAGTATCTTTCGTCGTACTTGTTCCACCAGGGTAGTGAGCCCAGCCCCAGTATCTCCTGCCCATCCGGGATATCCACAAGGATCATGTCGATGGAGGCTTTCACCGCCCTGCCCCCGACTGTGCTCTTTTTGCCGTGGCTCATCGCCACAAAATACTCCATCATCTTTGTGTAGCCAGGAGTGTCCTCCATATCATTGCCAGTGGCCTTCCTCTTCCCCTTCCCTTGGTGGGCCTCGATCGCCTTCCTCAATCTCGTTATCTCCAGCCTTCTGGTCAGAGCAGTTAGGAAATTTTCATTAACACACTTCACAATTGTGGGTGTTTTGAGGACTTCCCTGCCCACAATGAGCACCGCACAGTAGGGTCTGCCAGGTGCATCCTCACATAGTGATCTCTTCGCAGACGAACCCCCGGAGCGCTGGCCCTTGTGAATTTTCGGACGAGGTGTGGCCCCCTGGGTGTTATCCTGCTGGAAATCGTCGTCGGAATCCTCGTCATCTGGCTGACTATGTTGCTGCTTCTTCTTCTTGGGTGTGGGGGTCTTCGTCTCTTGCCCTTGTTTGCGCGTTCTTTTCTTCCTGTCCTTGGGCTGCTCAGCTGCCTGCTTCTCCATCTGCTCCTTCACCAACGCTGCCGCCTTGGCTGACTTTCTCAGTGCTTTCTGCTTGGCTGCTACCTCTGCTTTCAGTCTTTCCGCGTCCTCTGGTTGGGGATCCGATTGCGCCTTCATAGCCCTGGCATTCGCTTCCTTCTTCAAGTTAACCTCCGAGAGGTCAACGGTGCCACTTGGGAGATCCACATACCAGGGACAGTCTACCAAATGCTCGGGATGCCACTCCTTCGCCATTACTTCTGTGTACATCGTACCACGACCTCCAGGTGTCCTCCACGCCAGGAAGAATGGTGGAACCCTTTGAATGGCCCCGGACGGAATGAGTGCAAAGTTTATGTACCTGCAATCACGAGGCAGTTCAGCATAAATCATTCTACCGATGCATCATGCAAGAGGAAGTTCTCAATGCACAAGGTATTTCGGCACCAAAATACGCAGTGGACCGTGCCCCAATTACCCAGCACTTACATCTTCCAGAGGTATATTTTGGCGCCGCAATATCCACCGCTGCTTAGCTAAATCATCAAAACTGCAAAAAAGGGGGATGCATTGGCAGCAGATTACGTGAACAGGACACGCATTGCCGCTTTGTCGGCACCCTCCTGCTCTTCGATGTATATGTTGCGTCTAGCCTTTGCAATTTCTCTGAAAAAGAGGTTTGCAAAGCGCCCTCGCCACGACTGCACGTAGTTCTCCATTGTCTCAGGCTTCGTCCAGTCGATCTGTAACTTGAAAGTGGTGGTGTTGCAATCCAATTGCTCCTGGGCGTGGGTCAGTACCTGCAGCATTGCAGGTTTCCAAAACATTCATGATTTTGAAATTGCGATGATGTCCAACACACAGAAGAGGAGGAAATTATACCTGATGCCACCAAGTCATCACATTGAGCCAGTTGTTCATTTTGTCGTCTGTTGGCTCGATGGGAAAGTGGTACAGCAGCTTCATGTTTGTATGGCCGTTCCAGATTCGCAGCCACCTCGTCTACATGGCCTAACATCGGTCAGACAAGAACTTCATCATGACAATCGCGAGAAGACACAAAACAAGAACAAACACATGCTTACCTTCTCCGCCGGCTCAACACAGGACACTGCGATGTAATGAAGTTTCTCCATGGACATTTCCGGTTTCATGGGTCTGGAGTAATGCAGTCCTATCTCCGCCAGGAACTCGGCACTAAGACCAGGGTCAGCGATTGCAACTTGCTTAACAAGTTTGGACCTGTACTTGGTCCGTGATTGCTTCCCTGCCTGCACAATGTGACTCTCTATCGACGCGTCCGCCTTGTTGGGGGCATCATTCTCAAAGAACTGCCTTTTGGCATAGGCCAAGTCATCCCTGATGTTCGTCTGCATTCCCATACCCAGCGGATACAGTCAGGCCACGGATCCCTGCAACAAATAGGATTAAATCGGGAAATTTGAGATGAACCTCACAGAATAGAGGATCTCCACCATGGCATCCAGTGTTGGACGGTACCAGGTGCGATCCTGTACAGCTCGGGATCGAGGGATTTTTGGAAGTCCGTCAGCGGTGCTGTTCCCACTTCTTGCACTCTGTAGAGCGTATGTGCCAGATGAGTTTCCACGAAGGCCCTCTCTGTTACCCTGCCATGGAGAAAAAAGAAAAAACATGAAAATATGATTTCGGCACAACAATCCAATTTCCAGTTCATAGAGTGCATGACAGTCAAGAACATTGTCTACTTCGGCGCCGCAATAGGCAGTACACAAGGATGTAGTTATATACTTACAGATTTATATCCGCCATGGCACCCTTCAGCAGTCCTCTGTCCCTGACGTCCACCTTCACGACAATGCAGTCCACTATGTAATGCCAACTGATATCTTGCGGATGCATTTCAGCAATGTATTCTGTCCAGGCAAGCATCATGTGGTTCCCGTCCCAAACGAAGAACATCTTCCCTTCCATGTGTGCGAATGTGGGATTAGTCTTCAAAGAGGCTTCAAACTCGGCATTTACAGTGTGCCAGTGGGGGCTCCAATTCTGAAGCTCCTCTGCAGTGGGGCCCCTTGTGACACCCTGGTCATTCTCAATGGAAACGTAGAATGCTGCCGACCCCCGTCTATGCCCCTCTCTGAAGTTGTGCTTCAGTCAATCAATGTCCCCTGGCAGTGTTTGCCTTACAACTGGAAGGCTAACCATGCGACACAAAGGAACTTTGAGGTTCTCCGGATACACCATGGAGCCCAAAACGCGGCCTATGTTGCTATGAGTCTCTGCCAGCAACCTGTTTGCTGCTATGTTCATGTCTCGTGCGCTCATGAGCATACCCGCCACCAGTTTCTTACTTCCAGCACCTCTCTCACTTCCCTCACCCCTCTCACCAGCCTGTCTACTGCCCTAGAGGTTTTGCTCCTCCGCAAGCTCCAGCAGGTTCTGATCGTCATCAAGTCGCACCACGTTGTCGTCCTTTGCTTCTGTCAACTCAATGGGCCGCCCTTCTACAGATCCGACTCCGACATCTCCAGCGGCCTCCACCGCATCCGTGTTTTCTGAAACTGCCTGCAAACCCAATATCTCCGCTTCCAGTCTCCCTAGTGGTTTTACTGGCGAAGCCATGGGCTCCTTCTGCTTCCTCGGCTTCCGAACTCTTGGTGGGCTTTTCTGAGGCGATATCTGAGGTGTTGAATGAGGACTCGTCTGCCTCGATGCACTGCCACCTTGTGAGCGCAGCACCCGGGCACGAGTATCCAAAGTTGACTGTGTTGCCTCGCCCCCCTGCGATCCCTCCCCAGCTCCCATGTATCTAGTTTCCCAAGTTCTAGGAGCCTTTGGCATGTTCCGAGATATTTCTTGAGAGCAAGTACTTTGCGCTGTCTCTGGATGGCTATTTGGGAACTGAGGGTTTGAGCAATGATGGTTGTTTGTTTAAGTTTGAAACCTCTCAATAGGCAGAGTACTTCATTGGCTGTGGAGGCCCATGCGGATTCAAGTGCTAGTTTACAGGCTGGATGTGGCAACAGGGATGTATTAAGTCTAAACCATCATTTGCCTCTTTTTGGCAGGTTTGGGAGATTGATTTGATAGGAGATGCATGCATGGTCAAACTCTTGGAAAATAGGCTCTTGAGGAAGCATTTCCGCCAGGGGGATAGCCTTGGCGAGAGGTAAAGCCTGTCTAGCCTTGCCATACAGATATCAGCACCTGCTCTGTTGTTTGTCCATGTAAAACACGGATGGTTGCCGGAAGCTCTGGCTTTGGACGGTTCAGACAGTGAGAAGTTGTTTCTAATTCTTTGCCATGATGTGGCCTCACCATCTCCCATACCCTGGGCAGCAGCCCCAAGCCTGTCTTTTACACTCTCGACCATGTTGAGGTCACCCATCAGTAACCATTGCTCAACTGAGAGCTCGACCTCCATTTTTGTGTGTAGGTTTGCCCAGAAAGCTTCCCTCTCAGTTGAAGAGTTAAGGGCGTACAAATTTACAATGCCTATTGTTCCCGCGGCATTGGGAAGAATGATAGAGATGAATTGAGCTCTGCCTTGGAACCACATCTCCTCTTTTTGAATCAGGGCAGCTATTGAGGGATAAAGAAGGATCGCGTTGTTCCTCCTCTTGATCCTTCTATGGTTGGTTTCCAAAAGCTATGGGCTGCTGGCCAGAGTTGATCCCCCAAAGAGGAAATTTTGGCCAAGTCAAGTTTATGTTCTTGTAACAAGATAATAGTTTCTTGATTTAACAACAGGGAAAGCCAGGTTTTACGTTTCGCCTTTTTGAGGGAGGACTGAGTGGATCCAATCCCTCTGATATTCCACGAGTGGATTTAAACTAGCATTTAAGGGGAAGGGTGGGCCAAGAGTTGGGCTCTTATTAGATGGCCTTGAGGATGAGAATGAGAATCTTGCTCTCTTGTCCGAAGGAAGTAATGAACATTCCCATACTAGGTTTTTGGGAGCTTTCGATGGGGCGACAAGAGCTGGATGAATAACACCCATGCAAGGGTATGGGTGGAAGATGCAGGTATAGGTTTGAATTGTTTTGTGCAGGCCATAGAAAATTTTGCTGGAGCCAGACTGGGAGTTGGCTCCACAACTAGACCAATGGAGGCTACAATGGTTTGCGTCTAAAGGTTTGACAGTGGCTGAGTTAATTTTAATTATGTTATATATTAAGTTTGGTCCGGATTTAAGCCAAAAGTCCGGAATTACTTAAAATAGGGTTCTATGATTCCCTGTGGAAGGATAGGTACAAGAAACCTGCATGGATAGATGGTCAACTGGAAGCCGCAGCAGCAGCGACACAATTGATCAAATCAGGCACTGTTAATTAAGGCACCTTCTTCAACACATTTCACCCTGTTTTTCCCTCTTATCATAATCGGCCCTCAATTTTCATTTTGAATTCTACAAGTTAGCTGGTTGAGTGAACCTTTGATGGTTTGGAGTGACTTTGACATGAAACTGCCAATGTGACAACATGAAAGTATCCAGAAACATGTAACAGAGACGAGGAGAAGTTGTGGAACTTTTTTGACCCCAGTCAATGGTGGGATAATCGAGGTTTTGGGCTGATGAGCACGACCTTTGCAGGGATGGCTCTCCATCTCGTGAAGAATCTTCAGGTGTGTGGTGATTGCCACACTGCCACCAAGTTTGTTTCGAAGTTGCTGGCCAAATGCAGTTGTAAGGAGTATTGCACTCGATAGTTGTAAATAGAGTCCTTCATTCTAGTAGTACCAGAACTATAGTAGTACTAAAAAACTTTTGCCCTTGTGTCGGTTTGTTTAATTTTTGCTCCGCATTAGACTTTGAGGCATCCGTGGTGATGCTTGTCCAATTTGGAATTTTATAATATGATTTACAGGGCTTGTACTCCCTTGTACATGTCAACTCTGTTTCTCCATAGTTGACATGTACAGGGGAGTACAAGCCCCTTTGGCCTTCTATTCCCTTTGGCCTTCCATTCTATTTTCCCAAAAACATAGTGAAGAATTTATAATCTAAATTTTATAATTTTACAATTTGATTTATTAAAATTAATATTATTCAAAAATGTTTAAAAAATGAGGTGTTAAATTTGTAGTGGTGCACGTATCCATCCGGCGCCTCTCCACGGAGGCATCGCTCTGCAGATATATAGTCATATGATCCCCTCATGAATGCGTGACGCGTCGCTTGCGTAGTGGTGCACGTGTTCCACTGAAGCCTCTCTATGTAGGCAACGCTCAGCACATAATGTAGTCATATAGTTAGTCATATGTAAGTCATAGAGTTGTGACTACATCACTCTCCTCTGCATGACTCTAGGTGCCACGCACGCAGTCACGGCTATGATTTGCAAAATGCAATCCTAAAGAAAAGTCGCTATCACGCCGTTTTTTTCACTTCAGAGTCATGTAGTCATGACCTCCATCCTACAACCTTGTTGTGCATATCATGCAATCATCGCACTCCACAACACCACATTTTGTTCAGCCATACTGTCGAAGACTCCCTTGGCATCCTCGATGCACCCACATTTGACATACATGTCCACCAGGGCAGTGTTCAGAATGACATCGGGTACAATTCCATATTTGACGATGTCGCCATGGACCTCTTGGCACTTTTCAAGGGCTCCCAAGCTTGCACGCACATTGCAAATGCAAACAAACATTAATATGTGGTTGGGCTTCACCGCTTCGCACATCATTTGCTCATAGGTCTCCAAAGCCTCCATCCCGCGCCCTTGTTGTGCATATCTTGCAATCATCACACTCCACGACAATCTCGTTCAGCCATATTGTCGAACACTCCCTTCATACATGTCCACGACGGTATTGTTCAGAATGACATTTGGTACAATTGCAGCTTTGACAATGTCGCCATGGACCTCTTTGCCTTTTTCCAGAGCTGCCAGGCTCGCGTCCCATGATACCATGTCTCGTTCAGCCATAGGGTTGAAAACTCCCTTCGCATCCTTAATGCACCCACATTTGGCATACATGTCCACCTGGGCAGTGTTCAGAATGACATCTGGTACAATTCCAGCTTTGACGATGTCACCATGGACCTCTTTTTCCTTTTCCGGAGCTCCCAGGCTTGCACACGCATTGCAAACACAAACAAACATGATGTGATTGGGCTTCACCCCTTCGCGTAGAATTTGCTCATAGGTCTCCAAAGCATTCCTACCACACCCATCCTTGGTAAATCCTGCCCACATTATATTCCACGTGATCAAAGATCGTTGAGGCATTATGTTGAACACTTGGTGAGCATCCATGATGCTCCCGCACTTAACAGACTCTTAGCTTCCTCAAAGAATTCTGGCTCCAAATCAGCCCCTACCTTCACCATCCTCAGTTCCCCTTCAGTTCCCACATTCACTTCTCTCACCTACTCATCAGCTGTGATTGTCTAACCAGTCACCACTTCATCCTGTAAACTCACAGTGGCTGGTTCCTCTAGGATTTCCATTTCTCCCTCTCTTTCTTCATAGAAATGTGGTGGGTAACTGCTTGTTTCACCCTCAATTGGTGTTGTTGTCACTACACCACAACAGATACCTTTTAAACAACTTAGGCATTATATTGCATCTCTGCAACCTGCTCCCACTCTGGGTGTGCAGCGAACAGGGTAGCTTCCTGCTCCTCATCAAGTCCTCCCCTCCAGTCATACTCCCTGACCCCTCGAGGTCTTCTCATAGCAGGTAATCTACTAGATTTCTTAGTGGTGATTTGTATCTTGTGCATCCCATCATGCACAGTTAGTAACTGGGAATTCCAGTCATGGAATACCCTGGCCTGTTTCAGCCACGGTCGACCTAGCAATAAGGAGTAAGCTTGCATGACTTCATCCATTTTCAACACAGTTACTGTGATCTTAAAGATCATCTTTTGAATCTGTATCTTAACTCCTCTTATCAATCCCAATGGCTGAACACTTCTTTGATCTGTCGTTGTTACTGTAAATGGGGCTGGTTTCATGTTACATAGACCAAGCTTCTGCCTTAATATTCACTCCAGAGCCTCCATCTATCAGTACATCAGTTAGTTCTGTGCTTCCAATTCTCAATTGGATTACTGGCATAGAATCATCAAAGTCCATGACTGTTTCTCGCCCTTCTGGCTTCACATTATAACTGGTCACCTTGCTGTTCAGGTCTGTGTTCCCTGTCACATGGGCAATCCGATTGATTGCTTGATACAGCCTGTGTCTACAATAAGGTGCCACAGCCAATAGCTGTCCAATGGTCCGCTTTGGACTGGTATATTACTTCAGCCAAAGTCCCTTCATTACTCTGCATTTCTGCAACTTCTTTCTTTCCTTCATCCTCACTCACTTCCTCTTCTCTTTCAGAATCAGAGGATCTCTGCCATAGGAATATCAGTACTTTTCTACATTTCCCTTATGGTATCTGCCACTTCCTTGTGCAGTTTCTTCTCATCTCTCCAAGCCTCATCATCTTCAGGCACATCACTGCCATCTTCATTATCATCACCTTCCTCATCTACTGGAGGTATTATTTTGGCTTTGCTTCTGGTTACTATCATTGTACTTACTTCTGGTACAACACATGGCCTAACCATGTGAGCTGCCACCACTGGGCCCTCATTCACAGGAGCTCTCATCTCATTCTGGTGTCTGATCCAGAATGGACACGCTGCCTTGCAATGTCCTGCCTGATTACAATAGTAACATAGTTCTTCCTCATTAGGTCCTCGCCCTTGGTCTGTTATGGGATTGTTTCTGTAATCCTAATTCCCTGGCTGGTAATTCCCCCTTGGATTACCCTTATAGTTTCCCCTGGAATTTCCTTGGTAATTCCCTCTTGGATTACCTCTCCTTTCCATACCATTGTTATAACCACCAGGCCTACCATAGTGGTCCTGATCACTGTTTCTTCTTGGCTACGGCTGCACTTGATGCATCCTTACTTGCCTAGGTTCTCTAGCTGTTGTCCTTCTGTTGTAGTAACAATTCTCAGTAGAATGGTTATCCATTTTACAGATAGTACAGTGTTTCTCCTTCATTGGCATTCAGTGGTGGTATGGCCTTCATTCTGGCACTTTGCACACCAAACACCCTTTCTCCAATGTGTTAGAGCCTCTGTGGCATACTTCTTCAAGATTTCTTCTAATCTTTTCTCATAGTTATCCCTCTTCAACTTTTCCTTCCTCTTACTCTTCCTTTTCAACTCTTGCTCTTCTTCCTCATCTGACTCATCCTCAGAGTCCTCATCATCCATTTTCTCTCTCCTGAGCATTCCCAATTGCTCAATTTTTTTTGCTGTTTCAAATGCCTCCTCCACTGTATTATGGGGTAACATATCCACTTTCTTTTGCAACTCTGGTCTTAGTCCACTCACAAACCAAGTCTTCTGCAAACCTGGTGCTGATACAGCAGCTAGCTTTTTCATCATCAATTCCATCTTTTCCATATACTCCTCAACAGTTTCATGCTTCTTTTGCTTTAACTGTTGTAAACTTCCATACACTTCATCCTCAGTTTTACTTGTCCTGAACCTATTTCGGAATGTTGTATTCAAGCCATTCCAGGTTAGGAAATGATTATCAGGGAATCTTGTATACCATTCACTTGCTTTTTTTATAAGTGAACAAGGAAACAGTCTCATCTTGGCATCATCGCCATTCTCATTGTTCACAATACACATGTGCTCAAATTGGCTAATGTGTACATCAGGATCCCATTTTCCTGAATATATTGGAAAAGATGGTTTTGCCCGTGTTGGTTGTAACGCCATATGTGGCCCTACCCCCTGCCCACTGACAGGTGCTGGCCCCCTTGCTGGTGCTAGTCCTTGAGGACCTGTTGTAGTTGTGGTGGAACTTCCACCAAGTGGTGGCCCCTGAGCACTCCCTGCTACTGGCCCCACTATATTCACAGTATTCCCAGCTCCAGTTGCACTACTTCCCACACTCCCTGCCCCCCCAGAGCCAGATCCAGGCTGCCCGCCTGATCCCCCTGAGCCGACACCTTTGTTGGCATGTGATCCAAGTGCTCCACTTGATCCAGGTCCAACAGGTTGGGATGTCCTGGTTGTAGTCTCAACCTCAGCTGTTGGGTCTACTTCTTCATACTCTTCCTCTTCCAATTTCTTCTCTCTGTTTTCATCCTCCAAGTTCTGCCCTTGGGTTTCTTCTTCACTCATGTAACTCAACTGCAATGGTGTTGGAGAGTCTGAACACTCCGTTGGCTCTGCTACATCCTCTCCTCCTTCTCCGTCTTCCGTCTCAGAAACCGGAGTTCTTGCTTTTGGTGTTCCATGCCAACTCTTATCAAAGATTTCTGTCAAATTTTTTATCCAGGGGTGTACCTCAGATCTTTCACCTCGTGGTTGATCTTCTTCCTGTACCAATTCCTTTAATCTTTCTTGCAAAGAAAAAGAAGGAGTGGCATCCAACTCAAGTTCTTCCGGTATAGGTGATGTACTCTCTGATCTTAATGGTGTGAGAGGTCCAGATGATTCCCCTATGTCTATTCCTCTCTCCCAAAGATATGGATAATTAGCTTTCAGATAACTTTATCTTTTTGCTGAATATCTCTAGAGTCTAGCTTCTCTTTCATCACTCATGTCCAATGTCTTTCATTTCTTTAATGTGGCAATAACCAAAACTCTCTTCTGTAGTAGCTCTCGTATATGCCTGGGTTTCTTTCAAGCTTCAATGCACCCTTGGCTATACTAGAAGTCTGCGTTACCATATAACCATATGGCAAACAAGTCTGAAAAGCTGTTCTTGGTGTGAGTTTGATCCACAAAATATCCTTTGGAATCCAATTCTTTACCAGTACAAGCTCCTCATGCATATGAGTATAAACATTCACCTTCCTTTCCTCCCAGCCTTCAAACTCTACTCGCTTAATGGATAGCAATGCTATCACATAAACCAATGTTGGTAACCAATGTGCTCTTCCTCTACATGCCACCTGATAAATCTTTATCACTCCTTTCTCCAGACCCCACTCAGGGTCAGCATCATGCACTCTCTTAAGAATGTTTTCTTTACAACCGTCTGGCAATTCCAAGAACCTCTGAAATAATTGTTTAGACAATCTTTCCTTCTCAGTTTCACTAGGAATTTGATTCACATCAAATTCTTTAATTCTCCAACCACCATGATCCCACCAGATGTCTGTCACATCTGGTTGTTCATGACCCAGTTCCCCAGTATGGTCGCCAAATGTCGAGCGGCTTTTACTCACCCATCCCTTCGCTATCCGAGGTGGAAACTCCAAGATAGAAGAGTTGGATACACTCTGTGAGAGTGGGGAGGTTACTTCATCTTCTGTGGAGATAGTGGGAGGTGTAGTGCCGGAGGGATCCTCGGATTTGAGGGTCAAGACTGCCACGACGGCGCCATGGCAAGCTGCAGCTGCCAGGTTGATGGAGCTGCCAGCTAGGCCAGCCATTGAGCGCGCCATGGTGACACCTGGAGTTGTCATGTTAGACAACCAGGATGGCATTTTCTGTTTGAGTGGACCGGCAGGCAAGAGGTACCGGCCACTGCGGGTCTTGTTGGACTCCGGAGCTCAGCCATTGATGCTGGGCAGAGCTGCTATTGCAGTCTTGGGCCTCACGGAGGCGGATATGGAGCCTTGTCCTTTCCAAATACAGACGTCTCTGGGAGGATCGGAGCAGGCTCAGGGCATGACACGGCGTGAGTTGGCTATCAGACTACGGCCGGATCACCCTACAGATGGCTCAGTGATGTGAGCCAAGGCCATTATGACAGACGCGGTCTCATACGATGTCCTGGTTGGTGGGGCAGTATTGTACCCCATGGGCTTCACCCTGGATTTTTGGGAGGAGTCAGCTTCCTATAGGCCTGCATGGCAATCAGGGGAGGGCCGGCATGTGCAGCTCCCTGTGACATTCATAGGAGGAGTTGCGGTTGCCCAGTGGGGCAAGATGCCAACACTAGCAGCATTCACAGCGGCAGTGAGTTGGCCTGGAGAGTTGCTTGAGGGCAACGCTCATTTACAGGATGTGCCACCTCCGGGAGAGCAGGAAGACATGTATGGTATGGCGGAGTTGCCTGCCATGGTTGTTCAGACTCCATTGTGGGGCACGAGCAAGGATTTGCAGCGGGTTGCTAATCGACGGGTGCAACAAACCTGGGTGGAGGCTTTTGTACCATCAGGAGAGGAGGAGAGTGCGGCGATTGCACCAGGACCACCTCAGTTGTCTCCATTGGACACTGCACCTATTGTGTGGCAGTATCCGGATGAAGGCATTTGTCTTCTGGACTTGTTTGGTGGGATCAACACCGACACTATAAGCATTCGTGTCATTTATCACTGGGGTAACGACTCATTTTGAGTCGTAAAATTCAAAAAATTGGAATCGACTGGAAGTTACAAACGACTAGTTATAACAGACGTGGTAGTTGGGTTGGACATCCAATGATTGGAGTGGTAAAGGACGCAGACACGCGAACAACTGCTCAGCGATTAATGCGATTAATGTTGAAGAACCACGTGGCGTAACCAGGCGGGCCGCCCGTGTGTCTGACCTTTTGGGCTGACTTTGACTTTTCCCTCCGGATGAGTGGACCCACTCACCGAAGCGCGGTGACACATGGACGCGGACGTCGATGACGATGTGGATGCTGACGTGGCGGCGCCACGACGAGCAGCACTGCTGCCACGTGGTAGTAGACCACATAACTTGCAGTGCTACATGCCCAGTGGCAATTGCGACTGCGGAAGTTGGCGCAACCACTGCTTTACTACTTTACATGAAGTGCTCGAAATTACTTGAACAATCATTCATAGTGATTCATGCTTTGGAGTTTTGGTGTTTGTAGTGAGTCGACTAATAATGCCATACAAGAGAACTAATCATGCATTAGAAATGCACAAACGATGAAAGACATGCCATGAAACAAAATGAAATGAAAATGAATGAAATGAAACAAAATGGTACTTTATTACATCTGCGAAAAGCTCAAAGAGCTTATGGGACAAAATGAAAAACACAAAGTAAAAAAGCAGCCCAAAAGCTACTGCTGCTCTGGGGATTGCCTAAGGGTCAAGGCCTCGTGCAAGTAAGCTGCCAAGCAGTTCTGATCCTCATAATGCAAGACTTCAGTGAGTTCCACAAAATAGACCATCTACCCATGGAGGTTTCTTGTAGTTATTGATCCACAGGGAATCATAGGTAATCTTGTGCTTGAAATTTGGCCCTCTAGGATGAATCTGGACCACACTCTATCCCTGCTCCTTCAGCTATCCATGCCCCTTCACAAATCATGCATTCATCCTTGCCTTGCTGCTAGTAGGTGACAATGACAACCTACATTTGTTCTAGGAAACACCCAACTCAGCTTATCACACTAGTTCATATGCTCAATTGCGTCTGATACTCTCTGAAATGTAGCAGGCATTCACCTTTTTGCCTCGGTTGTCCCATCATTGACTGGGGGCAGAAAAGTATTCATTCCACAGCTTCTCCTCATGTCTGTTACTTGTTTTTTGATACTTTCCTGTTGTTACATAGCAGTAAGCACTCAGCCCGCTCAGAACAATGAGTCATGACCTGCAGCTAGTGAATCATGGTTGTGCTTCCTATTTGTATTCCTTCTTGCCTTCATGTTTTCAATTTACCTTACCATGTATACTGAAACATCAGATTGCTTCAGTATCTACTAAGTTCCAGTTAATCATGCATTCATTCCACAACTTCACTCATGTCTCTCTACACAGTGTGATTGTATCGAATAAGTATCAGATTATGATTTATCAGGTATCAGGCCAATGCCATGGTGACTCTAATCTGCCCTACAGTTTCACTACAGCTTTGCTTGTAACAAGCATCTACTGTTCATCTCTCCTCCTTCTCCGTGCTCTCGTTCTTGTTCTCCGCCTGATCTCCTCTCCTCACTTCACCAGAAGCGCTCGGGGGTTGCTATTTCATGAGCTCATGAGCTCATGAGCGGGCATGGCTCACCCATGAGCCGCAAAGTAACACACTTCGAATTTCGGCAGATTTTTTTTGGGTCAAAACTATAAAATAATCGAAAGTAGTATAAGAAGAGAAGGTTTTCGAAGATTTCCGCGCTCATGCTGGAAGCACTCCGCTCATAAATACCAGTGTCCGCTCATGACTTGGAGCCCAGGCTCATGGATTGCCAGGCCAGGTCATAGAAAAACTGAATTCTGGGCAATAACGGCACCGAAATTATCCCAGAGGAAGAGACGCAAGCGGAATTAGGATCCGGGTTTGCAGACTCCGAAAACGCAATGACGACCTATAACCGTGGATAGTACAGTTGTAGAAGTGCAGGATGGTTGGGTATCACGGCACCGTAATTGGGCACAGGAAAAGAAATAGCCGGCTGAAGGCTCGGGAGTGAAGCCAATAACGGTGCCGAAATTGGGCTCCGCCAACCAAATACCCAGCTGAAGGCTCGGGAGTGAAGCCAATAACGGTGCCAAAATTGGGCTCCGCCAACCAAATACCCGGCTGAAGCCTCCGGAGTGCAGCCAATAACGGCGCCGAAATTGGGCCCCGGAAACCAAATACTCGGCTGAAACCACCGGAGTGCAGCCGATAACGGTGCCGAAATTGGGGTCTGGAAACCAAATACCCGGCTGAAGGCTAGGGAGTGCAACCAATAACGGCGCCGAAATTGGGCTCCGGAAACAAAATTCTCGGCTGAAGCTTCCGCAGTCCATCCAATAACGGCGCCGAAATTGGGCTCCGGAGAGCAAATACCCGCCTTACGGTGAGGGAGTTTTGCAAACTCTCCTCAAACTGGTGCGGATTTGTCTAATAAAAGCACACATGTCGGAGGAAATAGAAGTTCTAGCGCATACGACATTGGCAGTGCAGCAATGATATATCCCTCTTCCGCCGGCCTCTCTCTCATTTTGCTCTTCACTCTTCTCTATTGTGCCCATCTCCTCCCTGCTCTGAGTTCTTGCTGTGTCGTGAAGCCATGTCGTGCCCGAATCACATCTATCGATGCCAGACAGGAGTCATTGTCCCGAAAGCAGACGACATCATTGTCTTCCTAGATGTTTACAAGGACGATCCTCGACTTGTCCAGCTGAGAGCAATGGAGTTTCTTCCAGGATTGCACGATTCTCCTGGACCCCGGCTGGGGAGCAGGTGGTTCCTACACATCATGGACCTGGACTTTCCGCTTAAGTGGGAGCCGAACAGATCACGCACAGCGTTGCTATATCGCTGGAATTGTTGCAAGTGGACGTATGATGAGTGCATAGGTGAAAACTTCACGCGTGGACGGACTGGCTCGGAAAGTGGGGACATTCTCTTCAGTTATGAGGATGAGGAGGAGGGGAACATAGGGCCCACTGTGAAAATGTCCTTCTACAAAGGGGGCGCTATCGATAAACACGACATCCTCGTTAGTTTCAACCGGGCGACAGAAACCACTGACATTTTGTTCAAATATCGGCACCCGGTCACTCAGGAGGTCCTTGAGAGGCCAGTTCGAGTTCCTTCTTCTTGGGCGAGGGGACCATAGGTCATGCATGCTAGAGTAGACAAGTTTCGACTCGCCGACACTCATGGCACATACATTTTGATTCAGAAATCAAGTAGCTTCCCTGTGCCATATGGGGAATATACATGCTTGGATAATCTTCTGTTAAGGTTTTTTGCAAATCACTGCCAGTATGCTGAGACGTGTCCTTTGTCGTATGGATTGCTGTTTGCACAAGGTGCAGTATGCAAATGCTGGAAATGTGCAGTAGGACCCTTCCCACTGGGACACAAAACTAGCAATCTTGTAAAGGCATCACATTTGCAGAACACTGACAATGTATCGGTAGCAAATTGGAGTCTTCTCATAAAGGTGGACGAAAACGCCAGGATGGGCTGCGAAATCATCACAAATTGAATGAAGAGCAGTAACAAGGAAGCACTATACAGTATACAGACCAATAACGGCGCTGAAATAGGCCACAATACCCGTGTATCTCCACACAATGTATGCTTTCCTCGGATCCATTTATAGACATAACCAAAATAAAAAAAGCATGCCCATGCCATTCACGGCCAAAAACCACATTCTCATGTATTGCGGCACCGAAATGCACCTGGAGCCATGGCGGTGCGGCACCACCAAGTGTATAATTCCTCACAAAAAAATAGGGTGCAAGAAGATGAATGTAATATAATTGCCACTTTCTCCTTCCCGAATGTGGAATGTCAAGCAGTCCGATCTGTATCCTGCCGTAGGGCCTTGTGCAGCTCGTTGAAACTCAGTGTTGGAGCATGGATGAAGACGTCCACTGCGGATATGCAACTCATGCGCTTCAGAAAAATGTAATAAAGGTGTTTGCAGGGGACGTATGCTGCATTCTTCGATTCCATAACAAGGAAGTCCTCACAGTTGCAAGCTGGGTACTGAGAAACCGTGATTGCATACACGACACTGCGCGCAGCAGACCCGGCTGTTGACAACTGAAATATGCGCCCCATCCCAGGGTGAGGAACATCCCTGCAACCTTGCACTATGCAGGGCAAGGCAAGAGCGTTGGCCATCCTGGTGTCGTTCGCCTTTGTTGGTGGCCGCCGTCTTTTCAGTTTCCCCCACCGATGGGTGGGCCAAGCTGTGGGGTCACCCACCGGTATGCGGGGCGAAGAGCTTCTCGTGGGAGGAGGATGACGACTGGGAATTGGATTTCGTGGAACGTCTGTCCTCTCCACCAGTCGAAATCATGCACTTCCTAGAGCGTCTGCCTCCTCCAGGGTAAGATCTGTACCAGTTGCCACAGGCCAGATTGCCGGTGGTTCAGGCATGCCTTGTACACCATATTTGGGCTTGCCAAACACACACGACATGATGTCGTGCCTGCAGAACCAAAACTCCTTCAGTGTGGCCTCCACAAACTTTGCGCACACAAATCTCCCTGTGAAGCAAGGGGCAGGCACACCGCCCTGCGGGCTCCTCCGAATCATCTCATTGCATCTCTGGTTGGTGTCGACACGAACAGCACAACATTTGCCACAAAATGTCGGACGGGTCCGTGCAATTCTCCACTGCGAGCGACACATCTCGCTCCACGATTGGAATGTTGTATTGGGTAACGAAAATAGGAGCAACATGGTCATCCTCGGCATGGTGTCCCGAGTCTGGCAGCGATTCCATGGATGCTGTAGGAGAGGGGGTACGAGTCCTGCTGGGAGGAGGCATGGGATGCAACATCGTTGCGCCCCGAGGTTGAGTACGGATGTTCATATCTGATCTTCATGAATCCCCGTCGCCTCCGGGCATGTCCTCAATTCTTCTCTTTACCGGCCGGCTGCGGACATCGCCCTCAAGGCAGTTCCCCCGACTGTGTAACGGCGTTGACCTTATTGTTTCCTGCAATGCAACAGTCCATTTTTTGGGATCGGTCGAACGATGCGCCGCCCTCATCAGCATTCTCTGCCTGTCTGGTCCGATACCCCATTGCTTTCCTCCCAGAAACTAGTAGTAACGATATTGTTGCATGATGGCCCTCACAATATCTTCTGTTGTTGCTGTCAACATGTCAACGAGATGTGCCGCAGAGGAAGCACGCTAGGAAGAGTGCACGATTCAGCCATGTTCGTCGTTGGCATATCCGTGTCATCCTCCAAGCTCATGTCCTGTTGAAGGAAATTAGAAATGTCACTCATTGTGGAGAATGTCCAAGCACAAAACAGAACAATTGTCAAGTACAAAAATGTGTTACCTGTCTCATGTAGTCTCCAAACTGGCGGAATCTATAGTGCCACCATGCAAGCCACATTTGCAGTTCTGGCTGATCTTTCACATCCACTGCCCCTGAAGACACCCACCAAGCGTGTATGGTTGCAAACTTGGTCTCCGCCTCGTCGATGGAATTCGCATTTTTCCACGCAAGGCACATACTGATATGATCTTGCCGGTGGCGTGACGCCACGAACCTTTTCGTGTTTTGCGTCAAACTCTGCATGAAGTGGAACCCGCAAGATCTCTCCTTACCTTCCAGGGGAGTCTTTGGGTCGTCCCCATATACCCTCCTAACTGCAGCCCAGTTCGCCTGGGCATTGTCAACCATGAAACCCCTAAAATCGGGAGGGGGCAACTTCGCTCTCGCCATTTGCTCATTAATTCCGCGCCACATATGCAACTCCGAATCTGTGTCTTTGCCTTTCATTTCGCAGATAGCAATGGTCATCAACTTTCTGCAATGTGGGTCGTATACATGTGCCCCCATTGTCACCCAATCGTGGTTGGTAATTCGCCAGATGTGGTCGAACATGACCCAACAATTTGAGAGGTCTCCACTGGTCATCCGCTTCACCAAATTGACGCCACTCCCCGGTCCGCACGTTGACATCTTAAATATAAAGCACCTGTCCGTCTCTGAGCCTTGACCAGGAAAGAAGCTGCCTTGGATGAAGTCGTAGCCGCATGTGCGCTTCACTTCCAAGATGGAGTGCATGTCTGATCCTCTTCCGATTCGTTTCTTGCAGCCGACAATGTGGTTCCTGACATTGGGGCTGCACACATGGGAGACAGCTTCCAGCAGCTCCTTCATGTCCCCCTCGCCCAGCTTCTCTCTTGTGCTTCTGTCCTCCGACATTATTCTGCCAATTGCAATTCTATGTGCGGATGCGAGCTGTATCTGCTTTGGTTTTGCTCCCGGCCAGAACCTCACCTCTTCCTTGATAATATCGTGGGCTTGTTGAAAAGCGACTCTGCAATTGCCTTTGGCGACGGGGTGGTCATGCTTTCCGATATGAATGCATGCTCTGGTGCACGCTGGGCCGACGGTCCCGACGTAGTACTGCTTGGCGTTGCACACTGCCATGCACGTAGGGGCTGCGTTGCAATGGGCACACTTGAATGTCCTTGCAAGAACTCTACCTTGAGGCCAAAATGGGGTCGACGAATTGCCAATCCAGTCAGTCTCATTCCGGGTGCCTTTGCTCGTGTAATGGTAACATGTGCTTGAGAAACATTTAAGATGCCCAGCACACAATACATATCTCACTCGAACTCCATCACCCAGGTTGGACGATGAAGTTTTGGTGACACACCAAGGGTGGCCGTCATGTTTCCTGTTCATTCCTGCCAGCATGCCGTCTGGGCCTGCGCCTGCCGGCACTGCAGGGAACTCGAATATAGTATTCCCATCCACAACTTCAGGCAAAGTTTCCACAGAATGGATTGGAGTTTTGTCGTAATCAAGCCTAAGAAGGTCACTGGAGCGGGAACCCGTTGTCTTCATCCTCCGCAATATGTCGAAGACTGAGCGGACGGAAGTTGAGTCGGAGGGTGTGTGCTCATTGTTTGCCGACTTCTGAACACTCCTAGTGACGGACGACTTCGAAACATACGATGGAAGGACCATACAGTCTTCATCGTCACTGGATAAGTCGTGGACGACTGTTCCCTATTTTCCTGGATTTCCCTTTTCACATGTTTGGGCTTCTGTGCTTGTGAAGAGGTGCCCACATCCTTCATGGCAGACTTCACATCTTGCACGCCAGACCCTCTTGTGGAAGGAGGATCAACCAAGTTCCAGCGTGGGAACTCTTTAGGCACGATTTCACCAATTGCACTGTACCGGATGGATTCAGAAGCTGGGAGCCGCCACTCTTTACCTTTTCCAAAATCTGCATGCAGAATGACGACACTTTCCAGAAAATTTCCATAAGCATCTTTCGTCTCCTCTTCCAAAAACACCGTTCCAGGGCAGAGCCCGAACTTCACACACAAGTACTGCTCAGTGACAATCGCAAATCCTTGGTCGCAGGGTATTTTAGCTTTCAGAGAATCAGGATGGAAATACACGTTTACCCAAACACGGGAGTCCATGTTGAAGACGGGACCTTTCGGTACGCTCCGCAGCGAAGTCATGCAATGAGAAGAGTGTGTCCTACCTAATACCACAATGATTTTCTGGAGGATTCTGTATCCAACAGGATGGGTGATCAGTGCACGTATGGATGAAGGTGTGTAACGTACGTTACAAAAACGGACGACAACAACAAGTTCACATCGGATATTTGGTGCCTGAATTGTGATGTACCACCACTTGGGCTACAATAAATCATGCCTTCCCATGAATTTCGACACCGAAATCTGGATGAAAGTCTCTGTCATGTAACAGATTTGGAAGCCAGGGGATGAATTCTGGCGATAGAAATCGTAATTTGTTCACCTCATGAAACTGAGCAAGCACCCAACGGATGGATTTCAGTGCCGAAATTCGGATGAACATCTTCTTCATGAAATTGTTTCTGCACGTGAGGGTTGAATTTGGATGCCGAAATACGGATGAATGTGTTCGTGATTACAGTCGTGATTCACCACGTGTCCGCATTTCGGTGCCGACATCCGAATGACAGTAATCCTGAATAGGCAGAATGGATGAATTTTGAATCCGAAATTCATTCTTCTTGTCCTTTTTCGACTCTAATTCTGCTGTCCTGCGGATGGATTTCGGCGCCGAAATTCATCCGAGGTCCTCCCTTCTTTTTCTTTTTCCTTGCGACAGATGAATTTCAGCGTCGAAATTCATCCAAGTCCTCCCTTCTAATTTTCTTTTTTCTTCGCAAGCAATGAATTTCGGCGCCGAAATTCATCCAAGTCCTCCCTTCTAATTTTCTTTTTTCTTCGCGAGCAATGAATTCCGGCGCCGAAATTCATCCGAAGTCATCCCTCCAAATTCTTTTAAGGGTTTGAGCGCTGGATTTCGGCGCCGAAATTCATCCAATGCCCTCCCTCCAATATTTATTTCTCTTAGAAATGGAGGAATTTTGGCGGCGCCGAAATTCATCCTTACTATCCGCAATGAGTAACTCTAAATTACGTTTTCTATGCAACGGATGAATTTCGACGCCGAAATTCGTCCGATCCCGACACTTACTTCTTGCTTTTGGATGATGTAATGTTCCGAAATTCGTTGGAGATAATCCATTCCGACGAAAATAACACGAATACTCTACATTTAATGCAGGGCACATTCAACCCCTTCTGTCTTACAAAAGGCCGTTATGCAATGTCGAAAGGGGATATTTTTTCATGTTGGGGGAAAATTAATTGCATTTTAGCCGTTGATTTCATTTGAAACTGACAGTATCCATTAAGTGGTCTTTTTTCGCACGGGACGTTGCCGCACATAAAGTATATTTTCGGCGCCGAAATTATAGTTAAATGTCCAGACATGGCAAGTCCAACAGGCATGGACAGCATCCGTGAGGGGCAATGATGGCGGCAAAGCGTAGCATGGTGCCGATTTAGTCTTCGCGCTGGATGAATTTTGGCGCCGAAATATGGATGAAATGTGCCAAGGTGCAGCCGTCTCCACTGTCTCGGAATTAATTCCGGCTCCGATATCCGACTGACAGGTTTCCTCATGATGGATGAGGACTGGGCAAGCGATGAATTGCGGCGCCGAAATTCATAAGTTTGTGCATGGAAGCACTTGAATAGGATGAATTTCGGCGCCGAAATTCATCCGTCCGCTGATGAAACGTTAATACCTCACTGTTGAATGTCATAGGCAGGGGATTTTCATGGCGGTTGGGTTTTGTGATGTGCGGATATTTCATTCAATGTCGGCTGCTCCGGGAACAGCATCCGGTGAACGGAACGGTATTTTGGTGCCGCAATTCGGATAAAGCGTCTTGTACTGGTGGCTTGAACAGGCACGCGTTGTGTTCCAGTCGACTTCATCCGTGCGAACGTGTCAGGGGTCGCAATCTCTTCATCACCCATACGGCAGAAAGTGGTGGACGGTGGCAACGCTTCCGGAGACGTGGCTGCTTACGCATCTGCTCGTGCATAGTGGTTGCATGTTCCAGCGCTTCGCTCTCTCGCTCCTTGCCCTTCTGCAGTGATATTCTCCTGCGTTTCCTCTCCTTATGCAGCATAGTGATAGCATAGAGTTTGTGGAAGGTCAGGCGACTCCGGCAAAGAGGAGGACGCGGGATTTTGGGAAGCCGCCGACGACACGACTTAAGCTCCGTCTCATGCAGGAAATGCAGACATCATTATCCGGAGACTCGGATCGCCCACCAGTGAGAGATTCGTGCTTCGCGGATGTGAAGCACTCCATACGCACTATTCCTTTTACACCTTTTTTTTGGCCTGCAGTGTCTCATGTTTTCCTGTTTGTTTGTATCGCTTCAAACATATCATGAAGCCAGGCGGAACCTTGAAGCCTTCGACTATATGAGGGAGCAAAAGTTTAAATTGCAGGCAGGTATCAACTGGGCTTCAAAGGGGGAAAAAATGTCGAAATATCAAGAAAGTTCAAGCTTGTAGAACCACCCAGATTATCTCAGAGCTGCAAGACCCATTGGGCCACTCTTCCTCAGATCCCAAACAAATGGTTTCAACGGTGCACTCTCACTTTGCAGGGCTCTTCAAACAAAGACCTGACTCGCAAAGCATTACTCTGGCCAGGGAAACATGCCTGCGCAATCATCAAACCAAGCTCACCCAATCAGGCGCAGCCTCTTTGGATGGAGAGTTCACTGAAACTGAGCTCTTGAAAGCCTTGAAGTTTATGTCCAAACGAAAATCCCTGGGCATAGACAGTATGCCTATTGAATTTTATAGCACCCTCTGGTAGGTATTATCCAAGGACTTCTGTGCAATGGCAAATGAGATCAAAAGAAAAGGATCCATGCCAAGACAAATGGCTCAGGGAATTATTACTCTTCTCTTCAAAAAAGGGGACAGAAAGCAGATCTCAAACTATAGGCCTATAACATTGCTCAATGTTTCATACAAGATCATTGCAAAGGCACTGGCCCTTCGTCTACAGCCTCTCCTTCCAACCATCATTAGGCCTGGTCAAGCTGGGTTCGTCAGGGAAGATATATCCTTGACAATATTCTGTTGGCACAAGAGACCCCAATCTATGCAGAATCCACTGGGCAACACATAGCCATGCTTCTTTTGGACTTAGAAAAAGCGTTTGATAAGGTAGAATGGCCAATGCTGTTTGCGACACTCCAAAAAATAGGACTCTCAAACGACTTTTGTCGTTGGGTCGAAATACTCCTCCTCAACGCATCCAGTAGGGTTTCAGTGAATGGATTCATCTCTAAAAATTTTGACCTCCAAAGATCATTTCGTCAAGGATGCCCACTGACTCCATTCCTCTTCCTCATAGTCGCAGACTCTCTAGGATATCTCTTGGACAACAACCCAAATATAACTGGGCTCCAAATCAAAACCCAAGCCAACAATGACCTCCAGATCAAAGACTCAATGTTTGTAGACGACACGGTTTTATACCTTCAGGCCATGGATACCAACCTGCAGGAGGCAACTAAATCTCTGGCTACCTTTTGTGAAGCCTCTGGTTTTAAAGTTAACTGGGCAAAAACAGTTGCCATCCTTGCTGGAGACACAACCACCATTCCTGCTGGGTTCAGCTCTAATTGGGGAGGGAATCTGGGTCTCAAATGGCTGCAACAAGGGGATGTTACTACCCTGCTTGGGCACCCATTTGGGATTAACCTTTCGGACGACCAGAGGTTGGGCCATGTCATAGTTAAGCTAAAAAAGAAGCTAGTTTACCGGGGTTCCCGTCATCTTTCAATTATTGGAAGGGCTCTTGTAGCCAACCAGATTCTTCTGGCCAGCATATGGTACTTTGTTTCAATTTGGAGCCCCTCAGCTCCATAGATCAAACAGATCCAAAAAACCATCCGTAACTTTATATGGGGCGCAGATTCAGATGTCAGGAGCCCTAGACCAGCTGTCTCTTGGGCCCAGATTTGCCTTCCAAAAAAGAAAGGTGGCTTGGGGATCATTGATCCAGGAACCCAAATATCGGCCCTCTTGGGTAAATGGATAGTAAGGCTATTAGGGCTTGAAGGTGGATGGTGGAAGCATCTAGTTTATCAGCACATTCTCAAAAGTTCCCCCCTCAAAACCAAAAACATGGAGCCCATCTCTCCGATGGATCACACAGGGTTTTAGACACAAACCTAATGGTTCCCCTTTATGGAGAGCCATATGGGATGTTTGGAAATCCATTCGGCCCAGGTTGGTTAAAGAGGACCCAAAATCTATGAGGAAACCATGCACCAATTCCTTACCCTCAATTGCAACAACCCTTCCGCTGCAGACAGAGCCTCTGCTGCAAAATTCTCTGTCTGGGATAAATTAAACATAGCCCAAATCAAAGACATTTGGGGCGGTCGGGATTTTCTGCCTCTAGACCAAATAATTCCAATAGTTGGTCCTCAAAGAGGGACGTCAGGCTACCACCAATTGATTCAAAATATTCCTGACAACTGGATTCAAACTCTCACGGTAGGTCCTCAGCAGGCTTGCCCTTGCAGCTGGGTCACCTACTCAGTAGCCCTTCATCAGGTTATATACATCACTGAAGCTCGGCCCATCCACTTTAAGGGTATAGTTCTAAACAAAATTGAGCTATCAAACTTTCTCGTGGTGGAATCATTGAATCCAGTGACTATCTCTGCTGGGTAGTTCACTCTAGTTCGTATCTGTCAGTGGTCTTCTCCTGAAAGAGACATGAACCCGTTTGCTCCAAAGGATCAACCCCTAAATGATTGGCTCTCATCTCAACTATTTCTCTGGGTGGAAGGAGTGCCCCTTATGGGGGTCATGGTGGACCCAAAGGAATGGTCCTAGAATTTTGGAGCTTCCTGTCCTTCGTTCTTCAACTATTCAGCCAAGGCAGCATATCTCTCTATGGAACATTTGGAAAGTAAGATGTTTATGGGTTTTAAATAGAGAGAAGACTTGTCTCTCTGTGCTTTTATCTACAATATTCCATGAGGTGCAAATTGAGGGTAGAAAGGCCTGGGCCAAAATGATTGTAGACATTAGAAAGAATCCAGAGGCTGAATATCAGCTCGTCAGCAAATTCAAATGCTCTTGGGGAAAAGATAACATCATATGCAACTGCTCTTCGTCGACAATCTGTCTTTGGACCAGAGACCCACCGGACTCCTGGCAAGGGGCAATCACTGTGCTACCATGACTCACCGGAGTTCGATAGGGAAATTAATTGGAAGCACATCAATGGCAGGAACTCGACTCGGCTTAGCTTCGGCAAGTGGCTTCCTCCAACGCCAGCAGCAAAAACATGCTCCCTGGTCTCTGTCTTCAAGAATTCCTTACTCTAAGTGTTCTCTTTTATTATCTCTCTTCAGCTCCAATCCCTGCTTGATATGGATCGCTCATAGCTGATCTCTCCAAGGCTTTCTTCTCTCAAACAAATCCTGGCTTCCTTGTTCTAAAGATGCAAGGTTCACTTTTAGGTTGATCTTCTCACTGTTAGCAGTGGTAGGAATCTGTCAGGGCTAATCGGCATACCAAGTGCTCGCATCTCCTGAGCACTTCTTTCGCTCTTGACCCTCTCCTAGCTGTTTTTTTTTTAAACATAGCTTTCCACCTCATCCTCTTGGATGGATTTCTCTCCGTTAAAGTACTCTGGGTTCGTCCCTCACCATCAGGTGTGTTTGCCTTATGGCCCCATAAGGGTTTATTTTTTCCCCTCACATAATAAAATGCAAGATAATTTTGAAAAACAAAATAAATTCAGGTATTAATAATAATATTGTGGAGTATTGAGTCATTTAACTTGTGAAGTTGTACAATCCCATTCATGTAACATCGGAATGGTAAGTCGAATGACGTACTTTGCGTCAATAAATTATAAATATAAGATCGATTGAGAGAAGTTATTAATAAATTGATAGAGGGATGACATAAAGATATGATTCAAGAGGATAATATACAAATGAAAAGTAAACATCCATACCATGCTAAAAGTATACTAGTACCATGAACCAATGTATTGCAAGTTTTCAATTGATGGATTAAAATGTTGAATGGAATAAGGGTGGATGTCAATGAAACATGTGAATTATGTTTCAAAATATTTAGATATCATTCACAAAGGTGAATATGACAACCAAAAATTGTGGAAGAGTGCCTTGTAGATTCACCTATAAAGTCATCGAACCAAGCTGGACTATTCATGAAATATTATCCCCACCAGTTTGACCGTACACAAAATTGGAGGCAGTAAATCAAATAAGCGCCAAACATTGGAATTAGGTTTTAGGGTATAGAGTTTGCCAGGGTACTAAACATAGTACTCGGTGTGAATGGGAAAGAAAATAAGGGAAATGGTACAGATGACTTGTCAACTATGATTAGGTTTGGGAATACAATATCCCAACCACAGATTGTATCCAATCTTACAAGAATATGCATCAAACAATGGAATTAGGTTTTAGGGCTTAGGGTTTAGGGTTTAGAGATCTGTAAATGGACAAACAATCATGGAATGTGAGTATTCACACTGAGGTTGTACAAACAATTCATAAATTAATTAGGCATCAGACATTGGAAATAGGTTTTAGGGTACGGAGTTTAGTAGTGTACTAACCATACTACTCGGTATGAATGGACCCTAAAATTTGGGAAAGTGTACAAGTCATTTATCACCTATGAAATTAGACTTGAATGTAAGAAATGGTAGTGAGAAACAAGGTACTGACATCAGAAAAAATATGACTGGCATAGAACTTGCAAAATTAACATTATGTGTCATATACTAGTTGTTGGTACTATTAGTACCAAGCTCAAATACATATAGTTAAATATGAATGGGCCCCAGAAGAATCAATGTCTTCATAAGGTCCTAATAAGATAAACAGACCCGAGATAAATTGAACTGAGATGACACGGAATGTCGGGTGGCAAAGCAAGGTTCAGGACTGGATAGTGACGAAGAAAAGTGAGAAGAATGTTAAGATGATCCGAAAAGGCAATGAAGGAAAATTATGTAACTCTGTACTTGGAGCCAGAGTTATAGAAAGCTGGCAAGTGATAGGAGAAGAATCACATAGCATCAGAATGACTTGGAATGGAAAAACGCTCATTGGAGGACCTTCACGACACGATGAAGGCCAGGAGTTCAGTGGTAATGAACTTAGCAACTCAGGAAGCAGTAAACTGCGAGAAAGCCCAGTGTCCATTGAACACTACAACAGATCGAGGTATATCTGACTGTCGAGCCATGGTAGTCATGGTTTTTCTGACTTTGACCATGACTTCCCTGTATTTTTGGACCAAATGGGGCTTCACGTAGTCGTTGAAATGACTACGTGACTACGTAGTCTTCTGGGGGACTACTTTGGTAGACGTCATCATGACTGCATGGCTCCGCACTAGACGGACGGTTGGTCAATGATGGTTGACCAGCGCGAGCTCACCACCAAATAGTCGCCGGAATGACTTCTAGTCCAAGCCTGGTAGCCAAAAGGTTAAAAAGGTTTAAAAAGTTGCTTATAGGGTTGCGCATGAGAGGGCTGGGACTTAGTTTTTTTTTTTTTTTTTTTTTTCTCCGGCGTGGTTTCTTAGTATCGAGCTGTTGTGTTGGGTCATGGAACGCGATGATCGCAGGATAGGGGCGTGGGATGGAGGCTTTGCAAACCTATTCTTGAGCTACTGATGCAGGAAGGGGTGAAGCGCAACCTACACCACAACCGCAATGGGCTCTTGGCTCCAGTTAGTACCATGATTTGGTATTCTTCCTAATGTTTACAACGTTCTTGGGAGAGACAGCTTGGTCTTAGCAGTCCGTGTTTCAATCGACGCCCGCTCAGCTGCACCGTGGTGGTTCTTACAGACCAATACGACTTTACCTGACTACAGACACAAGCAACACACACAACGAGGTCCTATTTGTGTTCATGGTCAGTCAAATCCTCCATGGGTCATGACACAAGGTCGAGGACAATGTGGTGAGGGCACCTTCTTCTTTGACCTATTTCAGCCTGTTTTGACCTCTCATCAGACTCGGCCCTGAATTTCTTCACGATGGTGGGACAACCGCAATCACAAGGTGACTTTTTCTTAATGTACCATGTAAATTTCTAAGTTAGTCCATCCTGCAAATGTGGGCTCTTGGCTCCTGTTATGATTTGGTATTCTTCCTAATGTTTACAAGGTTCTTGGGAGAGTCAGCTTGGTCTTAGTAGGCCGCATTTCAATCTCTGTCCGTTCAGCTGTGGAAATCGTAGCAGCGGCACAATTGATAAAATCAGGCACTGCTACTCAAGGCACATTCTTCAAGACATTTCACCCTGTTTTCTTCTCTTATCAGAATCGGCCCTAAATTGGTGAGGGCACCTTTTCTTGCACCTATTTCAGTCTGTTTTGCCCTCTCATCATTAGGGTTGGGGTGTTTGCAGGAAGAGGGCCGGATTTCAAGCACAAGATTACCTATGATTCCCTGTGGATCCATTGCTACAAGAAACCTGCATGGGTAGATGGTGAACTGGAAGCCGCAGCAGCAACGACACAATTGATAAATTAGGCACTGCTAATGAAGGCAACCATCATCAACACATTTCACCCTGTTTTCCCCTCTTATCAAAATCGGCCCTAAATTTTCAGGTTGAATTTCTGTAAGTTACTGGTTGAGTGAACCTTTGATAGTTTGCAATGTGTGTGCAAGCCTGACAGATCTGGAGAAGGGCAAAGAGGTCCATGGCAACATTGTCAGAGCTGCAAATGTACCACATGTCATTCTGAACAATACCCTCGTGGACATGTATGAAGGGAGTGTTCGACAATATGGCTGAACAAGATGTGGGTATCGTGGAGTGCGATGATTGCAGTATATGCACAACTACGGCTTGGGATGGAGGCTTTTGAGAACTATGACCAAATGATGTGCGAAGGGCAGAAGCCCAACCACGTCACATTTGTTTGTGTTTGCAATGTATGTGCAAGCCTAGGAGCTCTGGGAAAGGGGAAAGAGGTCCATGGTGACATCGTCAAAGTTGGAATTGTACCAGATGTCATCATGAACATTGCCCTGGTGGACATGTTTGTCAAATGTGGGTGCATTCAGGATGCGAAGGGAGTTTTCCAAACTCTGGCTGAACGAGATGTGGTGTCGTGGAACGCCATGCTTGCAGGGTATGCACAACAGGGGCACGGGATGGAGGCTTTGGAGACCTATGAGCAAATGATTGGGGAAGGGTGAAGCCCGAAGCCGTATTTCATTCACAGAATAATCAGACGCACAAAAACCAACAAATCACTATGCAACAAAAATTTAAAATCGTGACCAGATCGCGGCTTTGCACTCTAAGGACAGCTGAAGCTCAGGCCCCACCGAGAAATTCAATGTTCAACTTTTTATTTTTTATTTTTTATGTTTTATGTTTTATTTTATTTTTATAAAGGGAAACACCTAGGCGACAGCTCACAAATGAGGTTAGCTATTTCATGAGCATGAGCGGCATGAGCGGCATGAGCGGAGTAGTAAGACAATCGGTTTTCATGAGCAGAAGTACAAATTTCGAAAATAAAAAATAAAAAATAAAATAAAAACATTAATTTAATGCAATGTGTTAGGAAAAACAAATATATTATTCGGCCCCTTGAAGGGAAAATTGTAGTTTTGACAGTTGTGCTCATGATATTTCGATTTCCGCTCATGCCAATTCCCAGCGACATGTGCAAATTTGGCGCCGAATTTCGCGGTAATAGGGTTCGTAACCTGAAAAAACGACGATGTATTTCGCGGTAATAGGTCTCTCTGGCAAAAAATGGTGCCGAATTCCGCGGCTATAGGTCCCCTCATGACAGGTAATTCGGCGCCATTTTTCCAGTGCATGTTCGGACTTAGCCAGTTTTCGACGCAAAATAGGGAAATTCGGCTCCATTTTTCCAGACACTGTACCAGTGCATGTTGGGACTTAGCCAGTTTTCGGCCCAAAAAGAGAAATTCGGCGCCATTTTCCCAGACACATGTACCAGTGCATGTTGGGACTTAGCCAGTTTTCGGCCCCAAAAAGAGAAATTCGACGTCATTTTTCCAGAAATGGCCCCACAACTGTTGGATCTCAGTTTGAATGGAATATTGCCTCATTCCAAGAGTTTTGGGGTGCATTTCATTACACTGCAAAAAAAAGTCTGATACAGCAAAATGCAATTGAAAATATCCATATGGAGGATTTTCTTTGCCCCATCAATGATTTCTGGAATCCCTAAGGAGGAGTTTGTGCAGCTCGTTCACGCTCAACGCCGGTGCATGAATAAAGTCATCAATAGTCACGTTCATCCTCAACCTCTTCAGGTAAATGTAATACAGATGCTTGCACGGATAATACTTCGAACCCTTCTTTGCTTCCATCAACGAGAAGTCCGTACAATTGCAAGTCGGCTCCACTCCAATCGTGATTGTGTATACATCGTCGCGTACAGCCAAGCCGGCCGTTGCCATCCGATACACACGCCCAAGGCCGGGTGGGGGTACGTCCACGGAGCTCTGAATAGTGCAAGTCATCCCAAGAGCATTGGCAATCGGAGTCTCATTCAACTTGTTGGGAGGGTGTCGTCTCTTCACTCTTCCGAATCGCATTGTGGGATGTGTAGAATTGTCCAATCCGTCTCTACTGGACCAAACAGTCTGCAATGGCTGGGTCTGAGGAACCGGAAATGCGTGGGCCGGGATGTCTGTGCGTTGCACCATTCGAAATCCTGCTGCAGATAGAGCATCCGCCTCATTCTGAGAGAGGCTGCAACCCGGGGCAACAGGCCAGACGCCAGCCCGGCCAGCTCCGACCGGTGTCCCTCCAGGTGAAGCCCTCGCAGAATTTCAAGAATAGATCGAATTGCGGTGCTCGTGCTGGGAATATGACTCCCTCCTCCACTGACGTCCATTGAGGACTTGCCTGATCTCCAGGACGACCTCGGAACTTCCATGACCTCGTCTGAGTCGGACAGGTTGTGAACAACCCGGTTCTCGCTCGTCTTCATGGATGGGTTCGGCTCTGGATTTACTTCGTTGCGGACTTCTCTCTTTGAGGTAGCCACTCTCTGATTCGCGGATTGTTTCGTGGAAGGCGCCAGGATAGAAGGTGCATTTGGCGGGCAAATGAAGTCCCCAACAGCCCTGTATATGACGCTGTCCGATGGTGGAACTCGCCATTCCCTGCCATCGCGGAAATCATCGTGGAGCACAACAATACTCTCGACAACAAGGCCGTTTGAGTCCTTCCTTTCCTCCTCCAAAAAAAACCCGACCCGGTTTCAGGTGGTATCGAACGCACAGATATTTCTCCATCACCCGGCAGATGTCCCCTCTGCACGGAAATGAAGCTCTATGCTCGTGAGGAGGGCAGTACACTGTAGCGCTCGGGTTTTCCGCCATGGGAGATGTGCACACAAGACTGCCAGGATGGCGTGCGGGGAAGCTCCCTGGTAGAAGGGGGATGCAGCGATGGGAAGGAATGCGGTGCCGATTTGTTCGAGCGACGAAGCCTGATCCAAATCCAGGGAGCCAACTATCTCAAAAATCCACAGTCAGAGTGTTAATGAACCTTGTCTCCGGAATGCGGCCCCTGGTCTTTGCGCAATAACTGCCAACGGTATGCAGTCAGAAAGTGGGGGGCCGTCCGGATGATGTCGGCTGAAGGGAGAAGTCGGCACCGTGCCGTCACATTACTACCCCCGAATGGAAATTCGGCACCCAATATCCAACAGGGGCCGCACGGATGAAGTCGTCTGGGGCAGAGATGTCGGCACCTGTCCGACAAAAAATCCCCGGATGGAAATTCAACGCCGAATTTCCATTCGGATCCACCCAAAGGAAGTCCTGTCGGGGGGTCAGGCCGAAAACTGGCCGACATAAAAACCTCCGCGGATGGAAAAACGGCGTCGAATTTCCATCCGGGGCCTTTCAAATGCAGTCGGCTTGGGGGAAAGGCCGCCATCTAGCCCTCACATTACAACCCCCGAACGGAAATTCGGCACCGAATATACAACAGGGGAAGCCCGGATGAAGTCGCCTCGGGCGCAGAGGCCGGCGCGTGTGCGACAGAGAATATCCCCTGGATGGAGATTCGGCGCCGAATTTCCATCCGGGCCCCCCCAAAGGAAGTCGTGTCGGGGGGTTAGGCCGAAAACAGGCCGGCATAAAAACATCGCCAGATGGAAAAACGGCGCCGAATTTCCATCCGGGGCGGTTCGGATGCAGTCGGGGAGGGGGGGGGAGAGGCCGGCACCTGGCCGTCATATTTCAACCCCCGGACGGAAATTCGGCACCAAATATCCAACAGAGCGGCGGAGAGGCCGGCACCTCTCCGACAGAGACCATCCCCCGGATGGAAATTCGGCGCCGAATTTCAATCGGGGCCCCCTCAAAGGAAGTCGTAAAAACCTCCCAGAATGGAAAAACGGCGCCGAATTTCCGTCCGAGGCTGTTCCGATTTGCCTGTAGCAAGTGTCTACAAGTGCATTTCAGCCACAAAACAAACAGTTAGGTGTGTTTTTCTCCGAAAAATCAATCGGACACGCTCAGAATTACCTTTTAGGAAGGTAATTCAGCGCTCAGAATTACCTGCAGGAAGGTAATTCAGCGCTTCGAAATACCTGGCGAATGGAAATTCGGCGCCGAATATCCATACGCCAGCGATCCGACTTACCTGCTGGATGGAAATTCGGCGCCGGATTTCCATCCATCCGAGATTCGAATTACCTGCGTGAGGGAAATTTCGCGCGCCCCCCTACCTCCGCGGATGGAAATCCGTTCATCCGCTCTTCGAATTACCTGCATAATTTTGCGCGCCGACTTAGCTGGCGGATGGAAATCGGATTTCCATCCATCCGCTCTTCGAATTACCTGCATGACGGAAATTTTGTACCTGGCGGATGGAAATCCGGCACCGGATTTCCATCCATCCGCTCACAAGTAACCTGTATGACAGAAATTTGCAGCACCGACTTACCTGGAGGATGGAAATCCGGCGCCGGATTTCCATCCATCCGCTCTTCAAATTACCTGCATGACTGAAAAATGCGCCGAATTTCGATTTTGGTGCCAGTCAGATCTGGGGACTTAGCCATTTTCGGCCCCAAACTGGAAAAATGGCGCCGAAAAAAAAAAAAAAAAAAAAAAAACGCCATTTTTCCAGTTCGGGCCCGCAAATGGCTAAGTCCCAGGTCTGACTGGCACCAAAATCGAAAATTCGGCGCCATTTTTCCAGTTCTGGGCCCAGTCAGATCTGGGACTTAGCCATTTTCGGGCCCGAACTGGAAAAAATGGCGTTTTTTTTTTTTTCTTTTTTTTTTTTTTTTTTTTTCGTTCGGCGCCATTTTTCCAGTTCGGGGCCGAAAATGGCTAAGTCCCAGATCTGACTGGCACCAAAATCGGAAATTCGGCGCCATTTTTCCAGTTCTAGGCCCAGTCTGATCTGGGACTTAGCCATTTTCGGCCCCGAAATAGAAAAATGGCGCCGGAAAAAAAACAAAAAAAACGCCATTTTTCCAGTTCGGACCCGAAAATGGCTAAGTCCCAGATCTGACTGGCACCAAAATCGGAAATTCAGCGCCATTTTTCCAGTTTTGGGCCCAGTCAGATCTGGGACTTAGCCATTTTCGGGCCCGAACAGGAAAAATGGCGACAAAAAAAAAAAAAAAAAAAAAAAAAAAAACGCCATTTTTCCAGTTCGGGCCCGAAAATGGCTAAGTCCCAGATCTGAGTGGCACCAAAATCGGAAATTCGGCGCCATTTTTCCAGTTCTGGGCCCAGTCAGATCTGGGACTTAGCCATTTTCGGCCCCGAAATAGAAAAATGGCGCCATTTTTCCAGTTCAGGGCTCCGAAAATGGCTACGTCCCTAGGGTGGCTGGAACCGCAACTGGAAATTCGGCACCATTTTTCCAGTTCCGCGCCCTATCAGATCTGGGACTTAGCCATTTTCGGCCCCGAACTGGAAAAATGGCGTCATTTTTCCAGTTCGGGGCCGAAAATGGCTAAGTCCCTAGGTGACTGGCACCAAAATCAGAAATTCGGCGCCCTTTTTCCAGTTCCGGGCCTAGTAAGATCTGGGACTTAGCCATTTTCAGCCCCGAAATGGGAAAATGGCGTCATTTTTCCAGTTCAAGGGCCCGAAAATGGCTATGTCCCTAGGGTGGCTGGAACCGCAACCGGAAATTCGGGGCCATTTTTCTAGTTCCGCGCCCAGTCAGTTCTGGGACTTAGCCATTCTCGGGCCCAACCTAGGAAAATGGTGCCGAAAATGGTTTACGAGTGAGTGGTCGCATTGTAAGTTGCCTCCTGATTTTGTGAGGCACCTCCTCTCGCTCTTTTATTTCATTGAAAGACCGTTTCTGGTATTGACATTCTTCAAGTTGATTTGTTCTTACTGTAGGATGCCAAGTACTGTAGGAGGGACGTCTACACCGTAGTTCATGGACAGGAGGAACGTGCATTTTTAGGGAGGATTTCATGCCTAGTCCAGAAAGGGACTACATCCTTCCTTGTTATGTTGCCCGGCTTGCTTCGGTGTCCATTAGGAGGTGTTCCGAACCTAGTCGTGTACAGCAGATTTTAGACAAGGCAAGCCTCAAGAAAATGAAGATGAGGGAGGAGGCAGCAACTATTAGAGCCCGTCAGGCTCGTAGATTTGTCTTGGATTCAGCTGAGGAAAGTGGGGGAGAAGATGCAGAAGATTACCAGGAGGTGAGGTGGACAGTCCCCCAAGAGGACGGGATTTTTGAGAGGCATAGTGGAACTGATGCATCACAGAGCTCGGAGGATGAGGGGGATGAGGGGGATGAGGAAGAAGGTGGGGCAAGTTCCTCGGAGGGTGTAGGAGAGTATTGCCCATTCCGGCTATGACAGTTAGAACACACTTGTATAGACGTGGCTTGCCACAAAATTTGCAATAAAATGTTGCATTTCAAGTCCACTCACATTCCAACTTCACATGATCCTATTTTCGTGCCTCCTAACCCTATTTCCGTGGACACACAATGGTCTGCTCATGCTTTTTTTTTTTTTCCGCTCATGCTCATGCCGCTCATGAAATAGCAGCCCCCCTCACAAATCAGGCCCCTTAATAGTGAGAGGAGAAAATAACCTCTTTCATAGTAACCTGCCATGAGGCGTACGAATGGGGCACCACCTAGGAACATACCACACTCGTCAGTGGCAAGATTTGACCCCAGAATCGTCTGGGTAGCACTCAGTGCGAGAATTAACCACATAGTTTTATAAAAACACCCAAGTGGGGTGATTGTACAAATGGGTAAAATTGTCCCCGAAAGGAGAAGCACCTTGAGAGCCTCCCTGCTGCACCCCTACTTGGCATATCCCCCAATCATTATAGTCCATGTCACAACATCTCGTTCAGGCATTTTGTCAAACAGTTGGTGTGCATCTACCATGCTACCACACTTATCATACAGGGACAAACGTATCTGTCATGCTGATTAGCCCAAAACCAATGGCCAGCTTCTCATGTGGTGGCAAAGAGAAAATTCATTTTCCTCCTCCCCACATCATGCAATACAAAGCGCGTGTCAGGCACATACCCGGTCTCCTTCATCTGCCTAGACGATCTTCTTAGCTCAGCATGGATTTCCTTAATTCTAGGATGCAACTTGTCATCTACAACAAAGGTGTGAACCCTGTTGCAAACCTCAATGCAGCAGCAACGTGGCTCCTTTTCAACCCCTCTGACCTTCATCATTCTTCTCACATTTGCAGTATCATCACACCTGCCAGTTGCAGCATAGATGTTTGATAGCAACACATAAGTCGCGGCATCATGTTCATCCCACTTGAGGATAGATGTTGCCACACGTTCAGCCATCTCCACATTGTCATGGATTCTGCAGGCACCAAGCAAGGCCTTCCACACCACAACATCTGGATTGATTGGCATTTTATTAATCAGGTCCACTGCCTCATCCAGGTATTCCGCACGTCCAAGAAGGTCCACCATGCAGCCAAAGTGCTTTACTGTCGGAGTGACACCATGATCTTGACTCAGGAAATCGAAGTAGCATCTTTTTTCATTCAGTAGGCCAATGTGGCTGCATGCAGAGAGAACACACATAAAGGTGATACTGCTTCAAGCCGTTCTTTTGTATTCCTTCAAATAGTTGCAGGACGTCCCTATGAGAACCATGCTGAGCATATCCTGTGATCATCGCATTCCACGACACCACATATCGTTCAGCCATATTGTCAAATACTCCCTTTGCATCCTCAATGCACCCACATTTCGCATACATGTCCGCCAGGGCAGTGTCCAGAATGACATTTGGTACAATTCCAACATTGATAATGTCACCATGCACCTCTTTGCCCTTTTCCAGGGCTGCCAAGCTTGCACAAGCATTGCAAACGCACACAAACGTGATGTGGTTGCACTTCACCCCTTCCCCCATCATTTGCTCATAGGTCTCCAAGGCCTCCATCCCGCGCCCCTGCTGCGCATGGTGTTCCAAGATACCAAATCTCGTTCAGCCATATTGTTGAACACTCCCTCCGCATCCTCAATGATCCCACATTTGGCATACATGTCCACGAGGGTATTGTTCAGAATCACATCTGGTACAATTTCCAGCTTTGGCGATGCAACCATACACATCTTTGCCCTTTTCCAGGGTTGCGCTTGCTCACGCATGCAAACGCACACAAACGTGATATGGTCGGGCTTCAACCCTTCCCCAATCATTTGTTCATAGGTCTCCAAAGCCTCCATCCCACGCCCCTGTTGTGCATACCCTGCAAGCATCGCGTTCCTGCACGACACCACATCTCGTTCAGCCATAGTGTTGAAAACTCCTTTCGCATCCTTAATGCACCCACATTTGGCATACATGTCCACCAGGGCAGTGTTCAAGATGACATCTGGTACAATTCCAGCTTTGACGATGTCACCATGGACCTCTTTCCCCTTTTCTAGGGCTCCCAGGCTTGCACACGCACTGCAAACACAAACAAATGTGATGTGGTTGGGCTTCACCCCTTTGCACATCGTTGTTTATAGGTCTCCACACTACAAGAGATGAGCGTTTTTAGGACTACGGCTTTTGCAGAGTCATAAAAACGGCACTAGGTACACGACTACAGAACGCTGAAATGCGTTGCAGTCATAGTTTTATCACTCTATCACTACATGACTCCGGAAAGGTAGGGAGCATTGGTCAAACATTGTTGACCACGATGACAGGGATGGTTTATATGACTCGCGTCATATGGAGGACTACACGTGGATGAATTTTCCTAGAATCGTATGACTTCATGACTGAATATGATTTCACAGCTCTAATTATATGACTGCATCACTACACGTGTTATTTTGAAGGCACATACACGAATGTATTCATCCATTGGGTAAGTTCATTCAACAATGATCAAAGTGCAAAAGGTTAAAAAATTCAAAAAGTTACTTATAGGGTTGCCCATTAGGGTAGCCGTGAACAGAGGGCTGAGACTTGGCCTCATTTTGGGTTTTTTTTTGTCTCCCGCCACACCATATGTTTTCTTAGTATCCATGAGCCTAGAGCATGGAACACGATGATCGCAAGATGTGCAGGGGTGTGGGATGGAGGCTTTGCAGACCTATTCTTGAGCAAATGATGCAGGAAGGGGCGAGGATAGGCACAACAACTAGGATATGCACAGCGTGGAGGTGGTATAGAGGCTTCGGAGACGTATGAGCAAATAATGCGGGAAGGGGTGAAGCCGGACCGGGTCACGTTCGTTTTGTTTGCAATGCGTGTGCAAGCCTGGCAGCCCTAGGAAAGGGTAAAAGGTCCATGGTGCCATTGTCAAATTTGAAATTGTACCTGATGTCATTCTGAACAATACCCTCGTGGACAAGGTGGCAGTATTGAGGATACAAAGGGAGTGTTTGAGAATATGGCTGAACAAAATGTTGTGTCCTAGAGTGCGATGATCGCGGGATATGCACAGCAGGGATGCGGGATGGAGGCATTGGAGACCTACGAGCAAATGATGCGGGAAGGGGTAAAGGCAGACTTGGTCACGTTCGTTTGTAGATGGAATGTGTGTGCGAGCCTGATTCTTCTTCGACCTGTTTCAGCCTGTTTTGCCCTCTCATCAGACTTGGCCCTGGATTGCTCGGTGGAGCAGAGCTGGCATGAGTTTCTTACAGGACATTACGTTATTTCTTGAGCAGAGTTTGGAGTTTGTTCTTCCTCATCGTGTAGAGCCCAATGGAGCCCAAAACAACTTGCATGATTAATGTTGTTGAAAGCTCACTAGCACCCCTCAGTAAAGGACCATGTCAACATGTTGATGTTGTCGGATTTTTTATCACAAACCTCTACCTTGGAGCATGGAGCAGAGCTCGCATGAGTTTTTTAAAGATCCTTCACGATGGTGGGAGAACCGCAATCGCAAGGTTTGCTTTTTTCTCAATGTACGATGTGAAGAAGTTTGTCCATTATGTGGGCTCTTGGCTCCTGTTAGTACCATGATTTGGTATTCTTTCTGATGTTTACAAGGTTCTTGGGAGAGTCAGCTTGGTCTTAGCAAGCCGCGTTTCAATCTCTGCCCAATGTGGGTGTCGTGAACTCGTGCGATGATTGCAGGATATGCATAGCGAGGGCGTGGGATGGAGGCTTTTGAGAAGTATGAGCGTGCGAAGGGGTGAAGCCCAACCACATCACATTTGTTTGTGTTTGCAATGCGTGTGCAAGCCTGGGAGCTCTGGGAAAGGGGAAAGAGGTCCAGGGTGACATTCGTCAAAGCTGGAATTGTACCAGATGTCATCCTAAATTGACATGTTTGCCAAATGTGGGTGCATTCAGGATGCGAAGGGAGTATTCCACACTCTGGCTGAACGAGATGTGGTGTCGTGGAACGTGATGCTTGCAAGGTATGCACAGTAGGGGCACGAGATGGAGGCTTTGGAGACCTATGAGCAAATGATGTAGGAAGGGTGAAGCCTGACCACATCAGGTTTGTGTGTGTTTGCAGTGCGTGTGCAAGCCTGGTAGCCTTGGAAAAGGGCAAAGAGGTGCATGGTTGGATCACCAAAGCTAGAATTGTACCAGATGTGATTCCATGTGGGTCAATAGCTACAAGAAACTTGCATGGGTAGATGGTCAACTAAAGGCTGCAGCTGCAGCGGCACAGTTGATAAAACCAGGCACCTCAACCATGACCACAGCTTCTGAAAGAGGATCAAGAGAGGGAGTCCGCAATGCCTCTTCTGGCTGCACTTCTGGGCATGTGAAGATGCTTTGCGGCAGGCAGACTGACATAGGCTCTACAGACTTTAAAGCAATGAGGCATTTCAGCAGATTCAGGTACGTATGTCTGTCTCTTGCTTAAGTGCATCAAGATGGAAGGTCTGGAGGCTGGAAAGCAGGTGCACACTCACATTATCCAAAATGGATTCATGCCAAATGTTTTTCTACTCAACACCTTTGTCTACATATATGTTAAGTGCGAGAGCATAATGGATGCTCACCAAGTGTTTAACAGAATGCCTCAACGATCTTTGATCACGTGGAATATAATGTTGGCACGATTTACCAAGCATGAGTGTGGTAGGAATGCTTTGAAGACCTATAAGCAAATGTTGCGCAAAGGGGTGAAGCCCAACCAAATCACATTTGTTTGTGTTTGCGATGCATGTGCAAGCATGGGAGCTCTGGAAAAGGGGAAAGAGGTCCATGGTGACATCGTCAAAGCTGGAATTGTACGTGTATTTTCAGATTCGTTTTTGTGAGCTTCATGAAGAAATGGAGCTTGTTGGGCAGCATATGGCTTGCTTGTTGAGTTGGGGACGCTTCTAGTGGGCCGTGAGAGCTTAGGATTGCAGGGCGACGGGGGTTATGGCTCCGTAGAAGCCATAGCTTAGCGTCAGCAGGTGCAGGAGCAAACCCCAGCTCGGGGAGAGCTCGGGAACGAGTGGGAACATCGGGAACACCTTGGGAACGCATTGGAACTCGTTGGGAGTTCCAGGGAACGAAGGGAATAGTGGCC
>CM060731.1:30081829-30132829 GCA_030704615.1 Takakia lepidozioides | reverse complement strand
GATCTCTGGGACTTTGAACTTACCCTTCGAAGACGCGTCTTTGAATCGCAGAGGGCTAGGCCCGGCAGATGCTGGCCCCCTTGCTGGTGCTGGTCCTTGAGGACCTGTTGTAGTTGTGGTGGAACTTCCACCAAGTGGTGGCCCCTGAGCACTCCGTGCTACAAGCCCCACGATATTCACAGTATTCCCAGCTCCAGTTGCATTACTTCCCACACTCCCTGTCCTCCTCTCTCAGGAGCAGGAGGTGGACCATCCGGCCTTGGAGCCGGTACCACCTGAGCTGTGGCCATGGCAGCGAGCCTCTGCTCTAGCTGCTGAAGCCGGTTGGCCATGCCTTGGTCACCCACCTTGACTTCCGCATCCTTGGCCATGTTGAGCTTGCCCTTGGCCTGCACCTCGTGCCTGGCCACCTCGTCCTCTCTGGGCTGCTCCACCTTGCCCCCAGCCACCATTGTTCCCTTGGAAGTGGCCTGGGCGCAACTCAGGATGCAAACCATAGCACTGGGCCTCTCCATGCCCGTACTTGCAACAATGCCCACACTGCAACTATGTAGGCTGTGCCGGTGCCAAACCATTGCCTCCCTCTAGGCAATCCTTCTTGACATGGGGTCCTCCACATGTCCAACACACCACATCCGCCCGTTGTTGGCTTGCAAATGAAGGGAGAGACCCCTGCATCTGAGGTCCTCTCTATCCTTCCCTGAGCTTCACCTGAGCCCCCTTGTTGCTTTGAGCACGTTGAGGTAGTGGCTAGCTAGGAGCACCACTACCCTGTGGTGCCTCCTTATCAAATCCCACCATGACCACTTGTTCCTCCACCATGTTGAGCTCTATTCGCTCTGCCAGTAAAAACACATTTGCTAAGGTGGGTTGGGCTGCTTGTAGGAGAGTTGCATCCCACACCCTTCTCCTCAGCTCCATCCCGTACCAGAATTGGACTGCCTGAGCTTCCGTAACCCTTGGGTTACATTAATCAAGCGCCTCATGCAAGTGAAAGCCTCCCTCAAACTTTCAGTAGGCTTCCTCTGGAACTCTTGCAAGCTCCTCAACTTCTCTGTCATCACCCCTTGGTAGTTCCTTCTCAACTCTTCGAAGAACTCCACAAGAGGGTTGAAGGCACGCACCGGTGCTGGTGCTGGTGCAGCAGTAGCTTGGGTGGATGTCGTAGTTACTGTACCACTAGTCCCACTACTGCTCGTGGAAGCTGCTATTGTAGCTGCTGTTGCTGCTACAGCTGCCGGTGTGGCTGCTGCCCTTGTGCTTCTAGTGCCTCTAGTGATGGAGACATAGTCGGGTGACCAGTACATCCTCCACTCCTCAATATGAACATCGTGCCCCCGCCTAAATTCATGGTAATCATCCATGGGCGGTCCCTCAAGGTGCTGAAACAGCCCCTTCCATGCCATGAAAGGCGTAAACAGTTGTGGATTGCGCATTTGTTGCAAGTTACACCAACTATCAAGCTCTTGGATAAAATCATCCAATTCAATGGTGCCCACCGCCTCAAAGTACCTACGTGGCCCCTTGGTGGCTCCATACATCTCCTCCATTGTGTCCCACAACAATGGCAAGGAAACAACTTGCACCGCCTGTGTGAGTCCTCTTGATTCACAATCCGAATCAAAACCTTCCGTAGAAGACACATGAGGTGAAGGTGGCTTAAACCGCACACCCCGTCTCGTATATCCGCTAGTATCGCTAATGCTCGTACCGACACTTTCCCCAGCAACTAGTGGCACCTCCGTGTTGACAAACTGACACTCAACCAGTCATGAACATGTCCCTAACCCCCTCTCCACAAAGGAACCGGGTAGAGAACCTAATGCGGCTTATGGTTTGGAATACTAGGTTCCTAACATAGCCTGCACCTGCACCTGCATCCACCGCAAACACTCCCACAGATGGCTGGTCATCACCTCCAACCTCACCACAGGAGAAACAAAGATGGTCTGACTGGTCATCAACCCAGCCTCACCATCAGGAGCATGCAACCACCTATCATCCAAATGCCCACACAAAACTAGCATGGCGCACAATCAAGCATGCAGGTGTGGAGGGGATCCAAACACAAGAATGAAAACAACAACTCCCCCACACCAAAAACAACTCCACAGTGTCACTCCTGCAACCCAGCCCAAACCCGGACTGACTCTCACCTCCACCTACGGAAAGGTCTCGGCCTATAGAGAAGGTGGAAAGTTACGAGGAAGAGAAGCTAAAGCAATGCCTATCCCCAACACGCTCTCATCCCAACACCCTTTTTTTTCCTCTCTTCTCTCACTTGCATGACCATGAGAGCATCCTGTAGACACTCCTCAAACCGCCCTCCACAAGCTCATGAAACTTGGCCTCCAAGGCCCCATGCAAGCCTCCACAGGGTCCGTCAGTGCCTCCTTACGTCCACCAGCCATTCCTCAGAATGGAACCACCTCAGGAAACCACGTCATTCACCGAAGGTTCAAAAATGGAGCAAATAGAGGTACATATAGGCCCCAACAACATTCTGTCCAAAGGAATTACCTGCAGGCTGGTCTCCCCCATAGTTAAGAATTGGGCTGAAACCTGCAGGGAAGTAATCCCCTTTGTTAAAACGCAACAGGGAGGCAATTCCGACTTTTTCTGCCGGATCAGCTAGCTCAAAACCGTTGTTCTACAGAGCCCAGCCTCCCCATCAAGGTCCCACGAAACGAGTGAAAAAGGTTTTTTCTTTTTTTTCTTTTTTTTTTCCCACTCTCTCTGTTCGCGGCCTTCCATGGCTCCAACCGCCATGACTCCTCACGGCCCGCCCTAGGCGCTCGTTGGCCACGGGCTGCCCCATGATACCCCGTGGTACCACTCCCACGAGCCTTCACAGTCCGCCATCCCCACGATCTGGTCACCGTGCCCACCCGTTGTGTCTGCATCACGGCTTCCAACGGTCACGGTCAACAGTCACGGCCTGGGCTCGTGGTATCTCGTGATACCGCACCCACGGCCCATCACGGCCACTGTTCCCTGCGTCCCCTGGAACTCCCAACGAGTTCCCATGCATTCCCAGACGTTCCCCCGCGTTCCCGAGCTCTCCCCGAGCTGGGGTTTGCTCCTGCACCTGCTGCCGACGAGCTATGGCTTCTGCGGAGCCATCAGCCCCGTCGCCCTGCACTCCTGAGCTCTCACGGCCCACTAGAAGCGCCCCCAACTCAACAAACAAGCCATATGCTGCCCAAAAAGCTCCCTTTTCTCCATGAAGCTTACAAAAACAAATCTGAAAAATACACACCTTTACAACCTTGGTGTACTTGCAGTTCTACTGAACATTCCCTGGCTCTAGGACGCCTCGTTGTTGCCCTTCCAGCCCCGTTCTTGCCACTCCAAGAGCCCTTACACTGCTGAGTTTCAGATTGAAACTCCAACTCAGCATATACTTCACAAGTGCATTGATTTGCACACAAGAGGGACCAACCCCCTCTCTTCACTTATACCTCTTCATGAGCTTGGAGCTGAAGCTCCCAACGGGTTGCGATGCAACCCCTCGCAGCTCCACTATTCGGCTGCTCCTCATCTCCCGCAACAACTGATTTCGAGCAGAAAGACCTGGAGCTAATCATATCATCTCCAACCTGCAACATGCCAGCTTCCCATGCGCAGCCCACATTCCTGCAGCTCCTTAACTCGGCCTGCAGTACGACCACCAGTTCGCCCACTCGTAGCCAACATCTCCTCCGCTTCACACTAGAAGCCCAAACTTGGTTGTCATAGCTTTGAGCTATGCAACGCTGACCGCCTCTCTATCCATTGCAAACCTGCAACCTGTTCGTATTTGCACTCTATCCGCTTTGGATAGGCTCATGCACGAATCCTTGCACTCTAGGCTGAACCGCTTTTCATGATCTTAAAACACAAGTGCTACAACTAACTCGAACCTGGCACCCACAGACTCGAGCTGATCTTTCTCGAGTGATAAAGGAAGGAAAGATACAAGCACACAAGCTCTCTCAAACTCACATACTTGCCCATGAAAACATCACTCATATATTAAGTCGAGCCAAGTGCACCCCACGCCATGGGGAATCCACACTACGGCGCCATAGCTAGACGCGGTGAGGCTCAATTCGAGAAAGATGAGCCCACCACGATCTGTCGTGAAGATAACAACGCTAGGTGCCCAAACATATATTGGCCCCTGGATTGACACTTGGGTCAATCCCAAATATATAAAAGCTAGCTATTTCCTTAGCTAACTTCACACTAGTGGTAAAATAACTTGACACAAATGTAAACTGTTTTTTCTCCTGAAGTTTATATATAATGTTTCTACATTGCTCATATTATATATTAATAGACAAACAATTATTATTATTATCTGTGCATTTATATTTAGAATGATCGATATTAATTAATTTAAATGATTTAAAAAAATACATATTCAGATATTTCTCCTTATTTCTGGACCAAACTTTAGTCCAAATTTGCTTAAAATTGTGTTATAGGTAATCTGGAGCATGAAATTCGGCCCTCTTGGATGAATCTGGACCCACACTCTATCCCTGCTCTTTCAGCTATTCATGTCTTTGCACAAATCATGCATACTTCCTCGCTTTGCTGCTAGCAGCTAACAATGACAGCCTAGAATTGTTCCAACAAATACCCCAACATACTTATCACACTAGTTCCTATGTTCAATTGCAAATGCTACTCTCTATAATCTGTCGTGCGCATACATATCGCTACACAACTACATCGTTGTCCAAAAACACACAACACATGTGCACACCAAACACTAGTCTATCACTAGTGCACCACTAGTACACCACTAGGCTGCCACTAGACAACCACTAGTCACCACTAGTGCAGCCACTAGTCCACCACGAGGCTGCCACTAGCCACCACTAGTGCAGCCACAAGTGCACCCACTAGGCTGCCACTAGCCACCACTAGTGCAGCCACTAGTCCATCACTAGGCTGCCACTAGCCACCACTAGTCCAACCACTAGGCTGTCACTAGCCACCACTAGTGTAACCACTAGTCCATCCACTAGGCTGCCACTAGTCCATCACAATGATAATGAAAGGAATGATACAAGCACACAAGCTCTCTCAAACTCACATACTTGCACATGAAAACATCACTTATATATTAAGTCGAGCCAAGTGCACCCCACGCCATGGGGAATCCACACTACGGCGCCATAGCTAGACGCGGTGAGGCTCAACTCGAGAAAGATGAGCCCACCGCGATCTGTCGTGAAAATAACAACGTCAGGTACCCAAACATGTATTGGCCCCTGGATGGACACTTGGGTCAATCCCAAATGTCAATATATAAAAGCTAGCTATTTCCTAGCTAACTTCACACTAGTGGTAAAATAACTTGACAGCTGTCGTGCGCATACATATCGCTACACAACTACATCGCTGTCCATAACCACACAACACATGTGCACACAAAACACTAGTCTATCACTAGTCCACCACTAGTGCACCACTAGGCTGCCACTAGACAACCACTAGTCATCACTAGTGCAGCCACTAGTCCACCACTAGGCTGCCACTAGCCACCAATAGTACAGCCACTAGTCCAACCACTAGGCTGCCACTAGTCCATCCACTAGGCTGTCACTAGTCCATCACAATGATAATGAAAGGAATGATACAAGCACACAAGCTCTCTCAAACTCACATACTTGCACATGAAAATATCACTCATATATTAAGTCAAGCCAAGTGCACCCCACACCATGGGGAATTTACACTACAGCGCCATAGCTAGACGCGGTGAGGCTCAACTCAAGAAAGATGAGCCCACCGCGATTTGCCGTGAAGATAACAACGCCACGTGCCCAAACATGTATTGGCCCCTGGATTGACACTTGGGTCAATCCCAAATGTCAATATATAAAAGCTAGCTATTTCTTAGCTAACTTCACACTAGTGGTAAAATAACTTAACAGCTGTTGTGCGCATACATATCGCTACACAACTACTTCGTTGTCCAAAACCACACAACACATGTGCACACAAAACACTAGTCTATCACTAGTCCACCACTAGTGCACCACTAGGCTGCCACTAGCCACCACTAGTACAGCCACTAGTCCACCACTAGCCACCACTAGTACAGCCACTAGTCCACCACTAGGCTGCCACTAGCCACCACTAGTGCAGCCACTAGTCCATCACTAGGCTACCACTAGCCACCACTAGTGCAGCCACTAGTCCAACCACTAGGCTGCCACTAGCCACCACTAGTGCAGCCACTAGTCCATCCACTAGGCTGTCACTAGTCCATCACAATCGCCCCCCTAGCTGGCGCTTAGGTCCATCTAAGTCCAGGTAGCCACAAGATGTGATAGTGGCCATAGCCTTACTAAGTCCTCCACCACTGTCCCTACTACACTCAAACTCGATAGATCAAGAGGCCGGGTACAAGAGCTATGACCTACAAAAAATATCTTACTTCTCTCATATACATTTTGGGGCCTGAAAAGGGCTTGTTGAGTGCTGATGTGGCAGGTAAACAAGCCCAAAACAGATTACAATTTTGGAAAAAGCACTTCACCTTGTGGTGTGCGAGCATTACATACCTGTGAACTTGAGCCTGAGATCTTGGGTATTGACTCCTATGAGCTTGGCCTCCATGTCTTGTTAGCTACCACTAGTCATATCCACTGCCACTATCCTAAGCAGTGTGCATCATAACCAATCTCCATCAGGAACCCTCTCAAGAGGTGGTGTCAAGCATCCCATGTGCCAACCTCTTGAGCATCGATCACACACCAGCATAGTGCCGGCACCACAAGCATGCCCACATAGCATGCAACACAACCCTAAAAGTACCACTGCAAGGGTGGGATCTATCCTCCCATCCACATGTGGAAGGTGACATGGCGCACAATTACACACATGGTCCTTCCATACCATGCCATCTCGATCCTCCAGAATCAACACTCTTGAAGGCAACACCTCCCTGACCCTTAGAATCACACGTCCTGCTATGACATCCAAGGTTGTAGGCGCTGTCTGCTGCAGATACACATAGTCCCCAGGGTGGAAACGCCGAACACCTGGTCGATATCCCCCTCCACGTATAGTGGTATACCTCAATGTGTCTCGGTGTTGGGCAATAGCAAGATTCTCAAAAGCCATAGGCATGACTCTCTTGAACAACCTTGCCGCTAGGCACATGCTTGTGTCCACACATCCGGATCATCAAGGTTGAGGACTAGGCAAATCTGGCTCTCGGCCAAAGAGAAGGAAATATGGTGAGAAGGAGGCAAGTGATGCTTGCTTGCTAAACCTGTAGTCCATGGCTAGCCAAGGTACCTGAAGATCCCAATCTCCTAGGTGTCCATTTTGCAAGCCATACTTGCGCAAACCCCTCTTCACCGTCTGCACCACTCTCTCTGCCAAGCCATCGGGCTCAGGATGATCCCGAGAAGTGGTACGGTGGTCTATCAAGGCTTTATCACACAAAGCCTGAAACTCCCCCAAGAACTCTCTCCCTTGGTCCGTGAGTACCTCAGCTGGAGCACCGAATCGGCTAAGCACACGATCCAGGAATGCATACGCAGCCCCCTCACTAGCCCAACGACGCAATGGCGTGAGCGTTGCGCGTGAGCGTACGCTCACGCAGGAGTGACGTGGCATGAGCGTATGCTCACGCCAGCTGACGTGGCGTGAGCGTCATGTCAGCATGCTGATGTGGCGGTAAATGATGACGTGGCACTGTCCGTCATCTGCCACATCAGCATTAACATGCGCCGCCTATAACCGTGGATGGTCCTATGACCGTGGAATTAATGCAGGGAATCTTGCCTAAATAGAATCAAGACGAGCATTGAGGCCTACAATTGCAGCATCCAACATTGTGCAATTACAAATGCTTGTTTCACTTTTACAATTACGATGACGAAAAAATATCCTCACAAAGTGTGCGCCATAAAGGCTGCCACGGGAAGACCTTCCTCCCTCCTCAAATAACAATGAGAGTTAGGATCATCTTCAAAAGATGATTGTAGTGCATAGCGACAGCAAGACATGTAGACTTCGAACGGTGCAATGACAAATGTGCACTACCTAAAAGTTGTCACTCAGAGCTCACTCCGTATAGTTGGAGGCCATATCATTGCACCGCCGACGAATTGATGTGAATTACACATTTCAAATCATGGTCGTCCACATACCACATTGCATAGTTGATGCTACCCATGTGTTGTATCCCGCTGCAAAAGAGTATCGACCTCGTTGAAACTCATAGTGGCCTGGTGAATGAAGTTGTCACGTTTGGGATCGCAAACCATCCTCTTCGGAATTGGCCCACTGTTTACAATTTGATGTCTCATTTGTACAATTTGTCTGTCCGGATGAATATACCAGAGTAACCGGTATGAGAGTCATGTGTCTAGAATATACCAGAGTAACGCCATGTCGGACAAGGAAATGCGGTGCCGCATTTCAGTGCCGACATGGAAATGTATGAACCGCATTTCAGTGTCGGACAATGGAATGCGGTGCATCATTTCCGTCCAGGTACACGAAATACCAACACGGGTCTATAAATTGGACAGACATCGAGGTTGGCATTGCAAATGCGGCGACGCATTTCCAGCTTGGCAATGGAAACTTCTTTTTGGACAAGGGAATGCGGTGCCAAATTTCCGTCCAACACCCCCATTTAGTTCTCATGGTAGGTAACAAGAACTCCACTAGAAGTAAAGCTTCCATACCATAAACTAATTGGAATGGTGTATACTTAGTGGTGACTTTATATGAAGTCCTGTATGACCACAAAGTTGTTAGCTGCTTTGTATCCCAATCTGTTCTGTTCGCATTGACTATCTTAGCCAAGATAGTACATAGTATTCTGTTGGTGGCCTCTGCCTGCCCATTACCCTGTGGGTAATAGGTTGTACTCTTCCTATGCACAATCATGAACTCTTTAGTCAACAGTTCTATGGTCTCATTAATGAAGTGACTTTCCTGGTCACTGATAAATTCCAGGGGACAGCCAAATCTTGTAAGTATGTTCTCATACATGAATCTTGTTGTGGACTAATTTACCTTCATCAAACTGATCCTTCCTCTTCATCTGAATTCTGGTCATGTTATCTGCTGCATCAGTACGCATGAAGTCGGCCCTCGCAAAGAACGGGACATTCTTCCTGGCAGGAAGTGTAGGCCCTACATGTTCCGACCCGGACCCTGCAATCCTGCACATGACAATCATCAACGAGACTAATGAGAACCACAGTCGGGAAATTCGTTTGACAAAAATGACCCAGAAGGCTTTGCAAACTTACAATGTTTGCACTCACTCGTATTCCGGGTTCTCCTCCGCATCAATGTCCACTGTGTCTTCCTCGGACTCCGACGAATCCGAGGAGACTTCCGCTCTGTCGGGAGCCTTAACATTCCGTTGCAGCCCTTCTAGATGTGAGGGACTACTCCCTTCCTAGTTATGCAACTAAACTCGCAAATACAGCGATTAGAAGAAGTGAGAATCCCAGTAAAGTAGAGCAGATTTTGGAGAGGGCTAGGGAGGACAGAAGGATAAGGAAAGAGTTGGCAGCAACTCAGACAGGTAGACGGGTACGAAAGTACATATGTGATTCAGCGGATGAGAGCGACGCAGACAGGGAGGAAGACGACCCAACGGAGGTGAGATGGACAGTTCCGCAAGGGGAAGATGGGATTTTCGAAAGCTTGGCCAACGAGCAGTCCACTGGAGATGAGAAAGGCACTGAGGGGGTGGAGGCGGAGCAGGACAGTCTAGAACAGGATGAGGATTCGGATGATTTTCAAGATTAATAGAATTTTAATGAAGTCTCTGTAAATGTAAATTCTCTTCCAGAGTATATAAAGGAAATTCTCCCCGACATTCGTGACCCCTCTCCAGTGTACATTCCAGCCACACAATCGCCCAAACCACGACGCTCCCAAAATCAGAAATGGGGTACCGCATTTCCAAAATTTTGGCAACTCTAAAAACCTCTTTTGGAAATGCGGCACCGCATTTCCAAAAGAGGGGAGGGACTAAATTTTCCATTTCAATGTTGGCATAGTAAAAAGTAATCGGCCGATTGGAAATGCGGTGCCGCATTTCCAAAATTTCCTTTGTCCACACGCCAGTTTTGGCCTCTCCCGCTCATTGCATGGATGCCACCACGCTTACAGAGGTCGAACAATGAGGTCGAACAAGGAGGTCGAGATGGCGGAATTGGAAATGCGGTGCCGCATTTCCACATTGGGGATGATCGTTGTTCGAACTGCAGGCCCATCAGCAAAAATTGGCAACGCATTCCATTGTCAAAAAAAAGTCGATGACAGATATGGAAATGCGGCGCCGCATTTCCAGAACGGACATCGCAATTTGTCCAGTTGCAGGAGCAACGGAATTGCTGCACATGTCGGCACTCTATCTAACTGAAGGGGCATGAGGCGGCGCGGCCTGACCGTTGGATAATGATGTTTGTTTTTCGGACGGCAGGCGTACCCTCAACGATTCGAATTTCGTAATGACGCAAACTCCACGAGGAGACACTTTCGTCCAACCCTTTCGAACCCAAGTGGTGCATCACCGCCGTTTCATCTACTTTTGTCGTGTCTCCTCAGTCACCCCTCTCGCGCCCTTTCCATCTGCACTCTTTGCCCCTTTTCCCTCTCTCTGTTCTTCTTATGCTCGAACCTGAGAGGGGGGGAGTTCGTGCACCAGACAGGAGACCTCGTCGCAAGCTCCGGAAATTATACTTCGGACGTAGGCCAATGCCGAAGGGGAGGAAGCAGATGCGTCTACAGGAGGAGATTGCCATCTCCGAGCAGCAGGCCACTCAGGCAACCCAGCCACCAGTGAGAGCTCCATGCGATCGGGCTGCGCGCAGCTGATCGAGCACCGAACCCCCCATTTTGCTTCTGTAATTCTTAGACTGAATGCTAGGAGACTTGAATGCAGAACATGTTTGCATGCCTAACAGGAAAGGTGGACGTGCTGGAGGGATCGCAGGAATCCGAAGAGCCGCAGGAAGAGTCTGAGGAGCTAGCTGCAGCACGTACACCCACCCGATCCCCGAGCGCGGGTATACAGACAGCAAGAAGGAGCGTGGAGTTTACACATCAGGAGGGAGCGGGGAAAGCTGCAATGCGAATTGTTTACAGGTGAAGCACAGCTGCCCTTGTATGCGAAGCCTGGTTTTTCGGTTTGTCTCGGAAATGCGGCACCGCATTCGCATTTTATGTTTTCGGTGGCACTCTGCCAGCCCGTGACCCCACTGTAGCTGCATCTAGCAACACTGCTGACCCAAGCCACGACCGGACTTGATGCACACTGGCCATCACCCTGGCCCGAGAATCGCCCATCAGTGGCACATTCTCCAAGATGTATGCTGGAGATACAGCTTGATGAAGCTGCAAGTGGCGCAAAACCCGCACCATCTCCCAAAACAGATGCCAAAAGGGAAACAAGTAGGAAACACCCCTATGATACACTAGCTGTAGGTCATGACTGATTGTTCTGCGCGGGCTGAGTATTTAGAGATTTCCAACTCTTCTATCTTGGAGTTTCCGCCTCGAATAGCGAAGGGATGGGTGAGTAAATGCCGCGCGACATTTGGCGACCATACTGGGGAACTGAGTCATGAACAACCAGATGTGACAGGCATCTGGTGGGATCATGGTGGTTGGACCATTAAAGAATTTGAAGTGAATCAAATTCCCTGTGGAACGAAGGAAGAAAGATTGTCCAAACAATTCTTTCAAAGGTTCTTGGAATTGCCAGACGGTTGTAAAGAAAATATTCTTAAGCGAGTGCATGATGCTGATCCGGAATGGGGTCTCGAGAAAGGAGTGATAAAGATTTATCAGGTAGCCTGTAGAGGAAGAGCACGTTGGTTACCAACATTGGTTTATGTGATAGCATTGCTATCCATTAAGCGAGTAGAGTTTGAAGGCTGGGAAAAAAGAAAGGTGAATGTTTATACTCATATGCATGAAGAGCTTGTACTGGTAAAGAATTGGATTCCAAAGGATATTTTGTGGATCAAACTCACACCAAGAACAGCTTTTCAGACTTGTTTGCCATATGGTTATATGGTAACGGAGACTTCAAGTATAGCCAAGGGTGCATTGAAGCTTGAAAGAAACCCAGGCATATACGAGAGATATTACAGAAGAGAGTTTTGGTTATTGCCACATTAAAAGAAATGAAAGACATGGGACATGAGTGATGAAAGAGAAGCTAGACGATAGAGATATTCAGCAAAAAGAGAAAGCTATCTGAAAGCTAATTATCCATATCTTTGGGAGAGAGGAATAGACATAGGGGAATCATCTGGACCTCTCACACCATTAAGATCAAAGAGTACATCACCCATACCGGAAGAACTAGAGTTGGATGCCACTCCTTCTGTTTCTTTGCAAGAAAGACTAAGGGAATTGGTACAGGAAGAAGATCAATCACGAGGTGAAAGATCTGAGGTACATCCTTGGATAAAAGATTTGACAGAAATCTTTGATAAGAGTTGGCATGGAACACCAAAAGCAGGAACTTCAGTTTCTGAAGCAGAAGGTGAAGAAGGAGAAGAGGATGTGGCAGAGCCAACGGAGATGTCAAGTTATTTTACCACTAGTGTGAAACTAGCTAGGAAATAGCTAGCTTTTACATATTGACATTTGGGATTGGCCCAAGTGTCAATCCAGGGGTCAAGGCAGATTTAGGCCCTGGAGTGGTTATCTTCACGGCAAGCGCGGGAGGCTCATCTTTCTCGAGTTGAGCCTCACCGCGCCTAGCTATGGCGCCGTAGTGTGGATTCCCCATGGCGTGGGGTGCACTTGGCTTGACTTGTATTTGAGTGATGAGGTTATATATGCATGAGTTTATGCTTCAGCTTTGTGAGCTCGCATGAGCTTGTGCTTGTATTCTTCATCTTTATCACTCGAGAAAGATGAGCTCGTATCTATGAGTGCTAGATACGAGTTAGTTGTAGCACTTGTGGTTTTTGCTTGAGAATGAGAGAAACCAAGTTGTTATGCAAGGAGCACCGTGGAGCTCTTGGTTGTTAGAAGCGGAGGCGATGTGGGTTACGAGGTGGTAAACCTTGGCATTCGATCTTCAGCTTCAGAGATGAAAGCACCATACTGTAGGTAATTCCAGAGCACCTTGATGGTTTCAGATTGTGTACATGCATGAGCAAGCACGATTGGGAAGAGGACCAGTCAAGAGCAGGTTATAGTGGCTTTGGTGGCAAAGCTGAGAACTGGACTTGGGAATGCGAGCTGTCATTGTGTGAAGGATTGCAAGACCAAGCGAAAGGGCTGATTTGGCTTGGGGCAAATCAGTGCACTTTGTGGAGTATGGTGAGATTGGGTTTCAATCTCGAGCTTCAGCATTGAGAGGGCTCTTGTCATGGCGAGAGCAGGGCTGGAACAAGAGCTAAGAGGTGCGGCAAGGCCATGGAATGTGCACCTAGGGTTACAGAGCTTGGAAGAAGAGCTCTTGCACCACAAGAGAAGTGTCTTGTGGCTGGAAATGTAAGCCTTAGGGTTTCAGGAGCTTGGCAAAGGCTATGGAGTGCTTAGTCTTGTCATAGAGAGCATCAAGGAGCCAAGGAGCCAAGATAGGGGGCTGATATCTCTTGTGTGAAGAGGTTGCATGTGTGGAGCATGTATTCAGCTCATTGAAGCTTCCATCTTCAAGCTTGGAGGGCAAGCAAGGAAGAGGGAAGGGCTGACTTCCCTTATGTGAGGGCAATGTATGTGTGGAGCATGCTATCAGCCTGGTGAAGGCTTGCACTTTTAGGTGTGGGAGTGCAAGAAAGGAAGGAAGGGGCTGGTTTCCCTGTAGGGCATGTAGAGCATGCTTTCAGCCTGCTGAAGCTTGTATTATCAGGTTTGTGGGTGCAAGAAATGAAGCAAAGGAGCTGATTCTCTTATGGTGAGAGTGGGGCATGTGTGGAGCATGCCTTCAGCCCATTGAGGCTCTTGTTTTCAAGCCTTAGAGAGCTAGAACGGAAGGTCTAGGGCTGGTTTCCACTTGGAGTGAAAGAACAACTTGTAGGGCCTATGTGAGTTGGGGTTTCAACTTCAAGCTTGAAGGGAGCGCAACTCTTGAAGCAACAGGTGTAGAGGGCTGGAATAGTCTCTAAGACAGATGCTATGGCCAAGGAGAGTGCTTGAATGAGTGCTCACAAGGGCTGGGAACCAGCAGGGCTTGGTTGTTTGCCATTGAGTTTAGTGGCGTGTTTGGGTAGGCTAAGTGAGAAAGAAGGCTTGGTTTGTGGCAACCACCTCATGGCTTAGGGCTACTATGGTGGTGTGTGGGAGCCGAAAGAGCAAGGATACCTTGCTGATTTCCTCACAACCACCATAGCTCGGTGGAAAGAAGCCTAGAGTCCAAGAGACACAAACCCTAGCTTGGCGTGGCTAAACCCCTTGGAGAAATGGCTAAACTGCCAGAGCGGCCATGTGTGGGGCTGTGACAGGCTGTGGCAAGCTGTGACGGGCTGTGACGGGCTGTGTCAGGCTGTGGCGAGCTGTGACGGGCTGTGACAGGCTGTGCCCTGTGCCCTGTGGGGCTGTGACGGGCTGTGTCAGGCTGTGACAGGCTGTGCCCAGTGGCCTTTTGGGGCTGTGACGGGCTGTGCCCTGAGGCCTGTGGGGCTGTGACGGGCTGTGACAGGCTGTGCCCATGGCCTTTGGGGCTGTGATGGGCTGTGAGGGGCTGTGACAGGCCGTGCCTGAGGCCTTTGAGGCTGTGATGGGCTGTGATGGGCTGTGACAGGCTGTGCCCTGTGCCCTGTGGGGCTGTGACGGGCTGTGTCAGGCTGTGACAGGCTGTGCCCAGTGGCCTTTGGGGCTGTGACGGGCTGTGCGGGGCTGTGACAGGCTGTGCCCTGAGGCCTGTGGGGCTGTGACGGGCTGTGACAGGCTGTGCCCATGGCCTTTGAGGCTGTGATGGGCTGTGAGGGGCTGTGACAGGCCGTGCCTGAGGCCTTTGAGGCTGTGAGGGGCTGTGAGGGGCTGTGACAGGCCGTGCCCATCGCCTTTGGGGCTGTGACGGGCTGTGAGGGGCTGTGACAGGCCGTGCCTGAGGCCTTTGAGGCTGTGACGGGCTGTGAGGGGCTGTGACAGGCCGTGCCCATGGCCTTTGGGGCTGTGACGGGCTGTGAGGGGCTGTGACAGGCCGCGCCTGAGGCCTTTGGGGCCGTGACGGGCTGTGAGGGGCTGTGGCAGGCCGTGCCTGAGGCCTTTGGGGCTGTGATGGGCTGTGACAGGCCGTGCCTGAGGCCTTTGGGGCTGTGATGGGCTGTGACAGGCCGTGCCTGAGGCCTTTGAGGCTGTGACGGGCTGTGAGGGGCTGTGACAGGCCGTGCCCATGGCCTTTGGGGCTGTGACGGGCTGTGAGGGGCTGTGACAGGCCGTGCCTGAGGCCTTTGGGGCTGTGACGGGCTGTGAGGGGCTGTGACAGGCTGTGCCTGAGGCCTTTGAGGCTGTGACGAGCTGTGAGGGGCTGTGACAGGCTGTGCCCAGTGGCCTGTGGGACTGTGACGGCTGTGACCAGTGAGCTGTGTGGGCCTGTGCTGGTCTGTGGTGGCCCGTGTTGACCTGTGGATGGCCTGTGCTGACTCGTGGAGGCACTGGTGGACTAAGGACTGGCATGTGGTCTGGAAGGCCGAATTTTGAAGCTCGTGGAGGGCGGTTTGAGGAGTATCTTCATGATATTCCCATGGTCATGCAAGTTCAGGTGTAGGCTATGTTAGGAACTTAGTATTCCAAACCATAAGCCGCAACAGGTTCTCTACCCGGTTACCTTGTGGAGAGGGGGTTAGGGACATGTTCATGACCGGTTGAGTGTCAACACGGAGGTGCCACTAGTTGCTGGGGACAGTGCCGGTTCGAGCACTAGCGATACTAGTGGGTACACGAGACGAGGTGTGCGGTTTAGGCCACCTTCACCTCCTGTGTCTTCCACGGAAGGTTCTGATTCGGATTGTGAATCAGGAGGGCTCATACCGGCGGTGCAAGTTGTTTCTTTGCCATTATTGTGGGACACAATGGAGGAGATGTATGGAGCTACCAAGGGGCCACAAAGGTACTCTGGGGCGGTGGGCACCATTGAGTTGGATGATTTTATCCAAGAGTTTGATAGTTGGTGTGATTTGCAGCAAATGCGCAATCCACAACTATTTACGCCGTTCATGGCATGGAAAGGGCTGTTTCAGCACCTTGAGGGGCCGCCTATGGATGATTACCATGAGTTCAGGCGGGGGCATGAGGTTGAGATCGAGGAGTGGAGGATGTACTGGTCACCCGACTATGTTTCCATCACTAGGGGCACTAGAGCCACGAGGGCAGTGGCTACACCTGCCGCTGCACCGGCAGCTTCAGCAAGCAGCAGTGGGACTGGTGGTACAGTAGCTACGACGTCCACCCAAGCCACTACCGCACCAGCACTAGCACCCGTGCCTGCCTTCAACCCTGTTGTGGAGTTCTTCGAAGAGTTGAGAGGGAACTACCAAGGGGTGAGGACAGAGAAGTTGCGGAGCTTGCAAGAGTTCCAACGGAAGCCGACCGAGAGCTTGAGGGAGGCTTTCACTCGCATGAGGCGCTTGATAAATGTAACCCAAGGGGTTACGGAAGCTCAGGCAGTCCAATTCTGGTATGGGATATTGGACAAGGAGCTGAGGAGAAGGGTGCGGGATGCAACTCTCCTACAAGCGGCCCAACCCACCTTAGCAAATGTGTTTTTGCTGGCAGAGCGGATAGAGCTCAACATGGTGGAGGAACGAGTGGTCATGGTGGGATTTGCTAAGGAGACACCACGGGGTAGTGGTGCTCCTAGCCAACCACTACCTCAACGTGCTCAAGGCAACAAGGGGGCTCAGGTGAAGCTCAGGGAAGGGCAGAGAGGACCTCAGATGCAGGGGTCTCTCCCTTCATTTGCTGGCCAACAACGGGCGGATGTGGTGTGCTGGACATGTGGAGGACCCCATGCCAAGAAGGATTGCCCAGAGGGAGGCAAAGGGCCGGCACATGCACAGCCTGCACAATTGCAGTGTGGGCATTGTGGCAAGCACGGGCATGGAGAGGCCCAGTGTTATGGTTTGCATCCTGAGTTGCGCCCAGGCCAGTTCCAAGGGAACAATGGTGGCCGGGGGCGAGGTGGAGCAGCCCAGAGAGGACGAGGTGGCCAGCCACAAGGTGCAGGCCAAGGGCCCAGCGAGGCAAGATGCCGACACTAGCAGCATTCACAGCGGCAGTGAGTTGGCCTAGAGAGTTGCTTGAGGGCAATGCTCATTCAGAGGATGTACCACCTCCGGGAGAGCAGGATAACATGTATGGTATGGCGGAGTTGCCTACCATGGTTGCTCAGACTCCATTCTGGGGCACGAGCAAGGATTTGCAGCGGGATGCTGATCGACGGGTGCAACAAGCCTGGGTAGAGGCTTTTGTACCGTCAAGAGAGGAGGAGAGTGTGGGGATTGCACCAGGACCACCTCAATTGTCTCCATTGGACACTACACCTATTGTGTGGCAGTATCCGGATGAAGGCATTTGTCTTCTGGACTTGTTTGGTGGGATCAGCACCGGATTGGCTGCTGTATTACAGGCAGGTGTACGAGTTCGGCGTTACCTGTATGTGGAGAGGGATGAGACTGCACGACGCGTTTCACTTCGCCATGTTGCTCAGTTGGTGCAGCGGTACCCTGAGTTGTTGTCGGTGTCTGCAATTCGTGGATATCAGCAGGCCTTGCCAGCAGACATTTCGTTGCTGGGGGTGCAGGATTTGGAGCGGGTTGGCTCCATTGATCTGGTAGTGGCAGGTTGGCCCTGCCAAGGGCATTCATCAGCCGGGCATGGCAATGGATTGCGAGACTCGAGGTCGGGTCTGTTTTGGGAGATGGTGCGGGTTTTGCGCCACTTGCAGCTTCATCAAGCTGTATCTCCAGCATACATCTTGGAGAATGTGCCACTGATGGGCGATTCTCGGGCCAGGGTGATGGCCAGTGTGCATCAAGTCCGGTCGTGGCTTGGGTCAGCAGTGTTGCTAGATGCAGCTACAGTGGGGTCACGGGCTCATCGTCCACGGCTATGGTGGACTAACATGATGCCACCCGCACTGCTCAAGCGTGCATTTGATGGGGTGCAGCGGCCAGCACATCTCACAGTGGATAACATTCTGGACACAGGGAGGCAGTCTCAACGTGTGAGACACGATGACCGTTCGCCTTTGGCAGTGGTCAACAAGGTGGGTCAACCACGAGCAGCATTACCTACACTGCTCAGCTTCCCAGGATCGCATGCTTTCCGGGATAGTGGACCTGGCCTCCTGTGGGATGCTCAGTTGCAGCAATTAGTGGAGCCTAATGCTGACAAGCGTGAGCGGGCAATGGGTTTTACCACTGGTATCACGGCGGTGTCGTCTCTTTCTGAGGCATCACGTCGTCAAGTGTTGGGGCAAGCAATGGATCTCAATTGCTTGACCTGGATTATCAGCTTGGCTCTAGCTGAGCAACGCAGAGTGCGGAATACACTTCCCTCAATGGTCTCTCTGCCTACCGAGACGGTACAGGCAGTGAGTGGGGGCGAGCATATGAAGACCACGGGGTGCATGCATCCATGGCACACGTGGGAGGTGCTTGAGGTTCAGAGGGAGTTGGCAGCCAAGGCGGCTGTGATGGATGAGGTTGGGGATTCGGGTGAGGATTGTGCCTCACCCCACACAGCGTGCACGGTTAGTGCGGCATGCCCATGAGGAGTTGGGGCATTTTGGAGTGCGACGCACTCACAGTTTACTGCAGGGGCAGTATTGGTGGCGTGGTATGCATACAGAGGTGCAACAGTTTGTGGCTAGGTGCATGGTGTGTGACAGGGTGCGTGCTTCGTTTAACGCCCCTACACCACAGTTGCATCCTTTACCTATCATGGGATTGGGCTACAGATGGAGTCTTGACTTCGCAGGACCGTTGCCACTGACTATGCGCCACCACAGATATGTGTTGGTGATGGTGGAGCACTTCTCCAAGTGGATTGAGTTGGTTCCATTGCCTGACAAGGCTAGTGAGGGGGCTGCGTATGCATTCTTGGATCGTGTGCTTAGCCGATTTGGTGCTCCAGCTGAGGTACTCACGGACCAAGGGAGAGAGTTCTTGGGGGAGTTTCAGGCTTTGTGTGATAAAGCCTTGATAGACCACCGCACCACTTCTCGGGATCATCCTGAGGCCGATGGCTTAGCAGAGAGAGTTGTTCAGACGGTGAAGAGGGGTTTGCGCAAGTATGGCTTGCAGAAGGGACACCTAGGAGATTGGGATCTTCAGGTTCCTTGGTTAGCCATGGGCTACAGGTTCAGCAAACAAGCATCACTTGCCTCCTTCTCACCATATTTCCTTCTCTTTGGCCGAGAGCCGGATTTGCCTGCAGCCATTCGTAGGGACACTGCTCAAGTCCTTAACCTTGACGATCCGGACGTGTGGGTACGTGCATGTGATCAGCGTGCAGAGTTGTTCAAGAAAGTCATGCCCATGGCTTTTGAGAACCTTGCCATTGCACAGCACCGTGATACGTTGAGGTATGCCACTATACGTGGTGGAGGATATCGTCCTGGGGTTCGGAGGTTTAGCCCTGGTGACTATGTTTATTTGCAGCAGACTGCTCCTACGACTCTGGATGTTACTGCAGGGCGTGTTATTCTGAGGGTTCGAGAGGTGTTGCCCTCAGGGGTCGTGATCTTAGAGGGTCGGGATGGCATGACTTGGAAAGACCATGTGCATAATTGTGCGCCATGTCACCTTCCCAATGTCGATGGCAGAGTTGACCCAAACTTGGCAGTGGTACCTGCAGGTTTGAGGTGCATGCTCTGTGGGTCTGCCAAAGGGGCAGCCACCATGCTGGTGTGTGATCGGTGCTCAAGGGGTTGGCATATGGGATGCTTGACACCACCCTTGAGAAGGTTCCTGATGGAGATTGGTTGTGTCCACACTGCTTGGGATAGTGGCAGTGGACATGACTGGAGGCAGCTAACAAGACATGGGAGGTCAAGCTCATAGGAGTCAATACATGAGATCCCAAGCTCAAGTTCACAGGTTGCAAGACGGCGACTAACGATGGGGCAACTCTTGCACCCGGCCTCTTGATCTATCGAGTTTGAGTGTAGTAGGGATAGTGGTGGAGGACTTAGTGAGGCTATGGTCACTATCACATCTTGTGGCTACCTGGACTTAGAGGGACCTAAGCACCAGCTAGGGGGCGATTGTGTGGACTAGTGACTGCCATAGTGGGCAGCGTAGTGGCAGCCTAGTGACTGACTAGTTGTAGCCTAGTGGTTGGCTTAGTGGCTGGACTAGTGGTAGACTAGTGGTATACTAGTGTGTGGTGTGCACATGTGTTGTGTGGTTTTGGACAGCGATGTAGTTGTGTAGCGATATGTATGCGCACGACAGCTGTCAAGTTATTTTACCACTAGTGTGAAACTAGCTAGGAAATAGCTAGCTTTTACATATTGACATTTGGGATTGGCCCAAGTGTCAATCCAGGGGTCAAGGCAGATTTAGGCCCTGGAGTGGTTATCTTCACGGCAAGCGCGGGAGGCTCATCTTTCTCGAGTTGAGCCTCACCGCGCCTAGCTATGGCGCCGTAGTGTGGATTCCCCATGGCGTGGGGTGCACTTGGCTTGACTTGTATTTGAGTGATGAGGTTATATATGCATGAGTTTATGCTTCAGCTTTGTGAGCTCGCATGAGCTTGTGCTTGTATTCTTCTTCTTTATCATTGTGTGGACTAGTGACTGCCATAGTGGGCAGCGTAGTGGCAGCCTAGTGACTGACTAGTTGTAGCCTAGTGGTTGGCTTAGTGGCTGGACTAGTGGTAGACTAGTGGTATACTAGTGTGTGGTGTGCACATGTGTTGTGTGGTTTTGGACAGCGATGTAGTTGTGTAGCGATATGTATGCGCACGACAGAGAGTTCAGACTCTCCAACACCATTACAGTTGAGTTACATGAGTGAAGAAGAAACCCAAGGGCAGAACTTGGAGGATGAAAACAGAGAGAAGAAATTAGAAGAGGAAGAATATGAAGAAGTAGACCCAACAGCTGAGGTTGAGACTACAACCAGGACATCCCAACCCGTTGGACCTGGATCAAGTGGAGCACTTGGATCACAGGCCAACGAAGGTGTCGGCTCAGGGGGATCAGGCGGGCTGCCTGGATCTAGCTCTGGGGGGACAGGGAGTGTGGGAAGTAGTGCAACTGAAGCTGGGAATACTGTGAATATCGTGGGGCCAGAAGCAGGGAGTGCTCAAGGGCCACCACTTGGTGGAAGATCCACCACAAAAACAACAGGTCCAAAAGGACCAGCACCAGCAAGGGTGCCAGCACCTGTCAGTGGGCAGAAGGTAGGGCCACAGATGGCGTTACAACCAACACGGGCAAAACCACCCTTTCCAATATATTCAGGAAAAGGGGATCCCGATGTACACATTAGCCAATTTGAGCACATGTGTATAGTGAACAATGAGAATGGCGATGATGCCAAGATGAGACTGTTTCCTTGTTCACTTATCAAGAAAGCAAGTGAATGGTATGCAGATTCCCTGATAATCATTTCCTAACCTGGAATGGCTTGAATACAGCATTTTGAAATAGGTTCAGGACAAGTAAAACTGAGGATGAAGAGTATGGAAGTTTACAACAGCTGAAGCAGAAGAAGCATGAAACTGTTGAAGAGTATATGGAGAAGATGGAATTGATGATGAAAAAGCTGGCTGCAGTACCAGCACCCGGTTTACAGAAGACTTGGTTTGTGAGTGGACTAAGATCAGAGTTGCAAAAGAAAGTGGATATGTTACCCCATAATACAGTGGAGGAGGCATTTGAAACTGCAAACAGAATTGAGCAATTGGGAATGCTCAGGAGAGAGAAAAAGGAAGATGAGGACTCTGAGGATGAGTCAAATGAAGAAGAAGAGCAAGAACTAAAAAGAAAGAGTAAGAGAAAGGAGAAATTGAAGAGGGATAACTATGGAAAAAAATTGGAAGAAATCTTGAAGAAGTATGCCACAGAGCCTGCAACACATTGGAGGAAGGGTGTATGGTGTGCAAAGTGCCAGAATGAAGGCCATACCACCACAGAATGCCACATGAAGGAGAAACACTGTACTATCTGTAAAATGGATAACCATTCTACTGAGAATTGTTACTACAACAGAAGGACAGCTGCAAGAGAATTTAGGCAAGTAAGGGTGCATCAGGTGCAGCCCCAGCCAAGAAGAAACAATGATCAGGACCACTATGGTAGGTCTGGTGGTTATAACAATGGCATGGAAGGGAGAGGTAATTCAAGAGGGAATTACCAAGGAAATTCCAGAGGCAACTATCAGGGTAATCCAAGGGGGAATTACCAGCCCGGGAATCAGGATTATAGAAATAATCCAAGAACAGACCAAGGGCGAGGACCCAATGGTGAAGAGCTATGTTACTATTGTAATCAGCCAGGACATCGCAAGGCAGCCTGTTCATTCTGGATAAGACACCAGAATGAGATGAGAGCTCATGTGAATGAGGGCCCAGTGGTGGCAGCTCACATGGTTAGGCCATGTGTTGTACCAGAAGTAAGTACAATGATAGTAACAAGAAGTAAAGCCAAACTAATACCTCCAGTAGAAGAGGAAGAAGATGAGACTGGAAGTGGCAATGATATGCCTGAAGATGAAGAGACTTGGAAAGATGAGAAGGAACTGCACAAGGAAGTGGCAGATACTATAAGGGAAATGCAAAAGAGTACTGATATTCCTGTGGCAGATTCCTCTGATTCTGATGGAGAAAAAGAAGGAGTGAGGAAGAAAGGAAGAAAGAAGATGCAGACATGCAAAGTAATGAAGAGACTTTGGCTGAAGTAATATGCCAGACCAAAGCAGAAATTACCATTGGACAGCTATTAGCTGTGGCACCTTATTGTAGGCACAGGCTGTATCAAGCAATCAATCGAATTGCCCAGGAGACAGGAAACACAGACCTGAACAGCAAGGTGACCAGTTATAATGTGAAGCCGGAAGGGCGAGAAACAGTCATGGACTTTGATGATTCTATGCCAGTAATCCAATTGAGAATTGGAAGCACAGAACTAACTGATGTACTGATAGATGGTGGTTCTGGAGTAAATATCATGACAGACCAATTAAGGAAGAAGCTTGGTCTAAGTAACATGAAACCAGCCCCATTTACAGTAACAATGGCAGATCAAAGAAGTGTACAGCCATTGGGATTAATAAGAGGAGTTAAGATACAGATACAGAAGATGATCTTTATGATCACAGTAACTGTGTTGGAAATGGATGAAGTCATGGAGGCTTACTCCTTATTATTGGGACGTCCGTGGCTGAAACAGACCAGGGTATTCCATGACTGGAATTCTCAGTTACTAACCGTGCATAATGGGATACACGAGATACAAATTACCACAAAGAAATCTAGTAGATTACCTGCTACAAGAAGACCTCGAGGAGTCAGAGAGTATGACTGGAAAGGAGGACTGGATGAGGAGCAGGAAGCTACCTTATTTGCTGCACACCGAGAGTGGGAGCAGGTTGCAGAGATGCGGCTGGAAAGCCTAAGTTGTTTGAGAGGTATCTGCTGTGGTGTAGTGACAGCAACACCAACTGAAGAGGAAACCAGCATTTACCCATCACATTTCTATGAAGAAAGAGAAGGAGAAATAGAAATCCTAGAAGAACCTGCCACTGTGAGCTTACAGGATGAAGTGGTGACTGGTTGGACAATCACAGCTGATGAGCAGGTGAGGGAAGTGAATGTGGGCACTAAAGAGGAACCGAGGATGGTGAAAGTAGGAGCTGATTTGGAGCCGGAATTCTTCGAAGAAGCTAAAAGCTTGTTCATCAAATACAGAGATGTATTTGCTTGGAGCTATGAGGATCTAAAAGGGATACCACCTGAAGTTTGTCAGCATAAGATTGAACTGGAACCAGGGTCAGTACCAATCAAGCAGGCGAGGTACAGAATGAATCCCAACTACGCACAGAAGGTTGGAGAAGAGATAAAGAAGTTGGCTGAGGCTAAGTTTATATACCCAATAGAGTATACAACTTGGTTGTCACCCATTGTTATAGTTCCCAAGAAGAATGGCAAACTAAGAGTATGTGTGAACTATAAGAAGCTGAATGCTTGTACAAAGAAAGATCCTTTCCCTTTGCCATTCACAGAAGTAGTATTAGACACTGTGGCAGGCCATGAGATGTACTCATTCATGGATGGCTTCAGTGGTTATAATCAAGTGCAAGTGGTAGAAGAAGACCAAGGGAAAACAGCTTTCATCACAGATGGGGGCTTATGCATACAAAGTCATGCCCTTTGGACTTTGTAATGCACCAGCGACCTTTCAGAGAGTGATAAGTGAATCTTTTTATGAGTATCTGGATGATTTCATGCAGGTATTCTTGGATGATTTCAGTGTGTACAGCTCTAAGAATGAGCACTTGCATAAATTGGAGTTATGTTTGGCCAGATGCAGGATGAGAGGTCTGGGCCTGAATCCAGAGAAGTGTACTTTCTGTGTGAACTCAGGGGTGCTTCTGGGACACATTGTGTGTAAGAAGGGACTCCTTGTGGATCCCAGAAAGACAGAGTCCATTAAAGCCTCTCCACCACCAGTGAATGTTAAAAGTCTACGGAGATTCCTTGGGCAAACCAGTTATTACAGGAGATTTGTCAAAAGGTATGCACAAATAGCAGCACCATTGAGCAAACTACTGAAGAAAGATGCAGTGTTTGCCTGGACAGCTGAATGTCAACAGGCGTTTGAGGAACTTACACTGTCAGTAACAACTACACCTGTGCTGATTAACCCTCACTGGCATGTAGTATTCCATGTTCACTGCGATGCATCAGGAGAAGCGTTGGGAGCGGTGTTAGCCCAAAATGTTACAGGGAATATAGATTCACCTGTGTACTATGCTAGCCGGTTGATGAACAGTGCTGAAAGGAACTATAGCACAACGGAAAGAGAAGCATTGGCAATGATCTATGCAGTGAAGAAATTCAGGCATTACCTGTTGGGCAAGAAGTTTATGTTCTATGTGGATCACCAGGCTCTGATATACCTGGTAAACAAACCTCTGATAAGCGGAAGAATAGCAAGATGGTTGATAATCTTGCACGAGTTTGAGTTCGAGGTTGTTTACAAGCCTGGGAGACTGCATCTTGTGGCGGATCATTTGTCACGATTGTCAACAGGAGAACCAGCCACAGGAATAGATGATCAATTACCAGATGCGAGTCTCTTTGCAGTGGAGGTGCAGGGAAGTGCGGATGACTGGTTAGATTGGCAGTGGCCAATCAGATACTACCTTGCTCATGGTCAGTGCCCACCTAGTTATGGTAAGGAGCAGAGAGAAGAGAATCGCTATCAAAGCTTTACCTTATACTATGGTAGGAAGCAGAATGTATAAGCTAGGACCTGATGGAGTACTAAAACGATGCTTGTACCACCATGAAGTCAATAAAGTTTTGACGGAAGTTCATAAAGGAGTGGCTGGAGGTCATTTTGGAGAAGAGACTACCAGTAGGAAGATACTACTCGCAGGATACTGGTGACCTACTTCAAAGATGTACACGAGTATTGTCAGAAGTGTGATGAATGTCAGAGGCTAGGACCTTTGCAGAGATCTGGAAGGATGGCCTTGCATCCTACAATGCCTACGGAACCATTTCAGAAATGGGGACTAGACTTTGTTGGACCAATTAACCCACCATCCAAGAATACACGAAACAGGTACATAATTACAGCCACTGATTATACTACAAAGTGGGTGGAAGCTAAAGCTTTGAGGGACAACACAGCCAAGTCCACAGCAAGGTTCCTGTACGAGAACATACTTACACGATTTGGCTGTCCCTTAGAATTTATCAGTGATCAGGGAAGTCACTTCATGAATGAGACCATTGAGTTGTTGACTAAAGAGTTCATGATTGTGCATAGAAAAAGTACAACATATTACCCACAGGGTAATGGGCAGGCAGAGGCTACCAACAAAATACTATGTACTATCTTGGCTAAGATAGTCAATGCAAACAGAACGGATTGGGATACAAAGCTGCTGACAGCTTTGTGGTCATACAGGACTTCATATAAAGTCACCACTAAGTATACACCATTCCAATTAGTTTATGGTATGGAAGCCTTACTTCCAGTGGAATTCCTGTTACCTACCATGAGAACGGAGTGGGGAAAGAGAATGGAATTGCAAGACTCCATCAAGGTCAGGAAACATGAATTATACCATGTGGAAGAAGTACGTGCTGATGCAGCTGATAATATGACCAGAATTCAGATGAAGAGAAAGGAACAGTTTGATGAAGGCAAGTTAAAGACTTTTAAGACGGGGGATTTGGTTCTATGGTTGCAGAAGAAAGGAAAGATTCAAGCTTCTAAGCTTAAATCACCATGGAAAGGACCTTATGTCATACAAAAGATGTATGATAACAACACCGCCATGTTACAAACCATTAACAAAGAAATGCTGGGAAGAGTCAATGCCAATAAGTTGAAGGGTACAGTGGTATCCATGACAAACCCTTGCAGCATGATTTGCATGTTGAACCGCAAGAGCAGTCACGGGCTGCACCAGTGTTACGAACGGAGTATGGAGCACTTGTCGCTAGGCCGAGCATATATGACCAGGGCGGGAAAAACAAACGTGACACAGCCTATCACAGCCCATCAAGGCAAAGCACAACCTATCACAACCCATCACAACGTGACACAGCCTATCACAGCCCAGCACGGCGCAACACAGCCTATCACAACCTACCACATCGTGTCACAGCCTATCACAGCTTACCACAGTGCATCACAGCCTATCACAACGTAACACAGTATGACACAGCTCAACACAGCCTACTAGGGTTACACGATCCATAGAATCAGTGACAGGTGGACGCATAATAACTTCAGGAAAATGGCTGACGGAAGAGAAAACGGAAATTAGTTTAAAAATAGACACGTGGAGGTCAGGGCGCGACACACAGCTGAGAAGGAAGTGCAAGAACAGGTGTCATAAAGAAAGAGGACAAGAACGGCCGTCAAAAGGGATAAAAGGCGGGCCCATTAATGAATACGGAAAAAGGGAAACGGAACGAACGGCAAGTACAGAAAAGCGAAATTCTTGTCACATGTGTGATCCTAGTGGACTATCCAGCAGGGAAAGTCCACTAAAGAAAATAAAATCTAAAATCCAGTCACAGCGGATACAGCCAATAGAAAACCAGAGAAAGGATCAAGAAAATGGAGGGAAATTGAGCGCAAGAGGCGGCGTCGTTCTGAGTAACGGGCGTCTCGACGGGACAGACCATCAATGCTATAGCTTGGAAACTATGGAGGAACTAACAGACTATACGCTCGCAATATTACTTACGCAGTGGCATAGACACGAAAGGACAGAGCGGAGCTTTTCTCTTGAGCGATGCTTGCAAGCCCCGCAGGCTTACAAGAAATTACCCATAGCTTTCTGCGGCAACCATACGTTTATGCTTTGTGCACTACAGGCATTCCTGCAGTTGTTACAGCCAAAACAGTTCTGTGAGTCTAAAATGAAGAGAGTGAGAGGAATGGAGGAAATCAGGGTGAAGAGCACCACAATTCTGCAGAAACAAACGATTGCTACCCCACAGGCGATACAGATACTGGAGGAGCTGAGATTGCAAGGATTGCAAAGCCTAGATTGGACATTACACCATAGACAGTACATGTTACAATTTTTGCAGAACTTTGAGCCAAGGACAGGAACAACAACGGTGAAGGGAGTTGAATTGATGATTACTCCCCTATACCTCCAGCAATTGTTTCGATTGCCAGCAGGTCAGGTGCATGTGGAGGAACACAGGGCAAGACTGCAAATAGGGGACTTATTCCAAGAAGGGAGTTTCTTTAAAACTCAGGGTTATGCTTGTACCAAGGCTGTGTACCCAGGGCTAAAAGAGGTAGGCCAGGTATTGAACGTTCTGATTGCCATGAAACAGAACCAACAGTATTTGAGCAGATCCTTCACGGAGGAAATACTCAAAGGCCTGAAGGGACAAGAGGTACAATGGGCGGACATAATGTACAACGCACTGGTGGAGGAGATGAAAAGATTACAAGGTACTACCGCAAAGTCTCCTATCATAGTGTCTGGCCCAATCATTGCTCAAATAATCCTTGATTCTGGCATACTTGATGCGCAAGAAAGAAAGGAAATGGGAGTGTTTGAGCCAGAAACCACTGCAATGGAAGAGCAAGGCTCTTCACACAGTGAGGGTGGACTAGCAGGGCAACCCGAGACTAAGAGGCAGAGACGGGGAAAGACTGTAGTGGCGGATCCACTGGCTTCACGGATTCCGCATGATAATGTTTCCCAAGCTCATGTGCAGGAAGGGGCACAGCAGCACAGAGAAATGCTATTACTGGAAGCAGGACCTTCAGAGAGGGAGGAGGAAGTTACTTCTGTATCACAACCATCACAGCCAGCTGAACGACTTGTCACAAGGTCACAAGTTATCCATGCAGCTCAACCAGAAATAATTGATTTGGAAAGAGAAGGGTTAGATATTCCAACTACAGAACAGATAGTGGCAGAAATGGAGAAGGGGGACCTTCTCTATGAATATTCTGGTCTGGTCAAGGAGACAGAGATCCCAGAGGTGCAACAGTTGCCCAAGGGAAATCCTGAGGTGCATATAATACACACACCTGTGTCGGAGGTACCACAGGCGGAAGGTCATGACACTGTAGCACCGGTGATAGATGAAGTAGTTCAGGAAGAAAATCCGGTGGGACAATGGCCTGAATGGTTCGTGAGACATCACACTGTTGAAGATCAGGAGGAACAGCAGCAACCTCACCATGATGACCCTCAACAGGCAATGCTGATGAGTTCCATAGGCAGGACACTTAATTTGTTGGGGACTTATGTCAAATCCCATGTTCCAACTACCCAATTGACAGCCTTGAGAGAGGAACTCAGGAAGGAGTTCGAGGCTCGACTAGCCACTGAGTGTGCAAACAAGGTCGATGAAGAGGTCACTCTCAAGATGCAGCAGGACTTGGGAAATACAGAAGCGGCTTTGCAATTGGCCAAGGAACAATTGATTGAGGCAGGCCTCGCGCAAGACCAGTTGCACGAAGCACATAAGCAACAGCTCTACCAAATGCAGGTGCAGCATGAAAGCAAGTTGCAAGAAGTGAATGCACTACATACGGAGTTGCAGATAGTGCATGACAGGATGGCGATACAATGTGCTACATTCACAACTATGCTTGAACAATCTACAAAAGAAATAAACAGTCAAGCGGAAAAATGTACGAAGGCAGAAGAGGAGAATGTTGAGCAATTGAAACTCATTGTCGATATGAAGAATACAATCTGTCGCAATGAAGATGCTTTCAAGCAATACAGGCAGGTTGAAGCTGATCAAGAGAAGCACATCGTGGAGTTGCACCAAACAATCATGGCCAATAGAAATGACATCGCGGTCAATAACAAGGCTTGGAGGGAAGCTAATAATCTGGCTGTTGCCTATGCGAAGTTGGTTGAACCTCAGGCGAAGCGCATGGAGGCTTTACAACAGCAGTTGGAATTGTACAAGCTAAGAGAGGAGCAAACTCTCAGGGGAACCACAAGCAAACTTGGTGGATAACAGCCTTATGCAGGTCTGGTTAGCACAAGGGCCAGTAGAGGGCAAAGCACCACAAAAGCTCACCCAAAGCGAGATGAATGAGCTCAGGCTGCAGGTGCAGAACATTACCACAACTACTATAGACAATGTCTATAGTAGGATAGCAGAGTTACAAGAGGATGTAGACGGACTGCAGACTCAAGTGGAGGACCTCACTTCAAACATCGACAAAAGAGTCTATAACCCTCAGGAACAGCTAATGGCTTCTTATTTACAAGCCAGAACTTTGGCTTTTCAGTCTTCACATGAGGTGCAGGAGATGCCAATGATACAAGAGCCAGTACCACCACCACCACAACAAGTCACTGTACCAGTAGCTGAACCTGTGGTTACTACAACCACATCACAGCCACCACAGCCTGAGGTATGGGGCAATGCAGCTTTTAACCCACCTAAAACTCCAGCTGCAAGGGAGTACAGTAGGGCTATGATTATGCCTTCAACCAAATTCCCATCATGTTGGATTTGGCTTGGAAAGAATTTAGTCCTCCGCAGTCATTCGCACATTACTACCAAATCATGCGCATCTCGCTGCCAGTGGCAACTAGAACTAAAGTTCTTCCGAACAATCGACATATTGAAGATCATCACTTTGCACAATACTGGCACGAGGCAGGTACCATGTTGAGGGAATTGATTGCTTTCCAGGTTGTACATGGACTCATTTATACCAAGACCAAGGAGGTAGCAAGTATTGTCATGGGATGCGGGTTATACTACGCTGCTTGTTTTCTAGTACGTTATCACATTGAGCAACAAAAGATGCAAGCACGCTTTCTCAGTTATTCCAATGGGGACCATTGGGTATTACCTTCGGTGCCACCTCATATGTACCTATATGACGCAAAAGCTATGATGCAAAAGGATTCTCAAATTCGTTCATGGTTTCAAGCGGCTTAGAACAATTTGTCAACACAGAAATTCGGCATTGATGATATATTCTATAAGGGACATGTGGCATGGAAATACTTGCACGTTGCACCAGTAATTGGTACCCCACTCACCTGGACAGACAAGGAGCTCAGTGTCTACACCAATTTTGCTGTTCAGCGGTTACACCAAGTTGTAAAATATAAACTTCCAGACATGGTAGGACAGCATTGTATGCCCCAGATGATTCCACAAAAAGTTCGAAAATTAAAACACTTGAGAGGCGATGAGGATTCTGATACAACTGTTTCTTCACCGAATTCTTTTGACATGGGAGAAGACTATGCAATTCAGATGGCGGAGAAGAAGCGACGGGGGTCTCCTATGCCGGAAAGGTTACCTCGATATCAGCCTCCAAAGGGACTCACTTATCCAGGTAGTGACCAACCATCTCCGTCAACCAGAGACAGACCTAGGGCTCGTACACACAGTCCACCAAGAAACTCTCAACGTCAAAAAGGTGCTCACTCACAAGGGTTTGCTAATCGAAATCAGTAAACCGTGAGGACACGGCTTTTTGAGGGGGGAAAAGGTAATGTTAGAGGACTGTCTGGGACTTAGACACTTAAACGGGATCTGTAAGGTACCCTTAATTTTTGCACAGACTGAGACCAACAGGAGCCTTAGGGGTGACAGCAGCGCACTATAGAGGGGGGTTACACAACCCGTCACAGTAGTCACAGCCGACACAGCCAACACAGCCCGTTACAGTCATCACAGCCGACACAGCCAACACAGCCCGTTACAGTCGCCACAGCAGACACAGCCGACACAGCCCCCCCGGAACTAACGTGTCGTTGTTGGTGGACACAGGAGCGTCGCACTCCTTCATGACACCGGCAATGGCACGGAAGCTGGGACTCCTCAGACCAAGATCGTCACCCCGCTCGAAGGCGTACTGGCCTGGGAGATACTCAAAAGCGGACAATGTTTCCACATTCGAACCAGTATCTTCTGTGTAATCTGTGTACCAGATAACGATGTCTCCCGATGTGGCCGAATACATTGCATAATTGTCTCCATAAGGGCAGTCGTCCCGGTTCCGGAAGCACGGCATCCTTGCAAAGGAGGACCTGAGGACGTCTTTGATGCCGATGACAATCACCTTGCGGACAGCAACGAAGCCCTTAGATTTTCGAAATGATGAGAAGCGGAAGAGCGGTGCGGGCTCCAATAATGGACCATCTGGGTCACAAGTACCCACCAATCATCGTGTAACGTGTTCAACAAGCCAGCGGTGGATAAACCGATACCTCTTTCTCATCCACAGGGTATAGTTTGAAATCTGCCACCGAAGTCCATCCCCCGGATGGAAATTCGGCGCCGTATTTACATCGAAGGGGGGATGGACTTCGTCGTCTCGAGTGGCTATAGGCCCACGTGGCACTTACTGCCCATAGTTTGTATGGCAGGGAAGGAAACTGAAACGGCTACATCCATGGATGAGCCAATCTTCATCCATGCATGTTCCTGTCGGGGGGATATTTAAATGTGCCCTGGAGTGTTTGTGAGGAATTGCAGCGTTTGCTTGAATTTCTTCCAGCCACCGCGCTACTACCTCCTCCATCCGGGAGCTGCTGTCATTGAGCATACTGCGCTACTCCTTTTCAGGGATGCCGTGCCGCCGAAATCCTGCTGACTGCCCTTATCATGGCCACGATTATGCTATGTTCAAACCAGAATCAGGAGACATCATTGTCTGGCTTTCACTTTTCACAGACGCATCTGGAATCAAGCGGGAGTCTTTGCGCGCAATGGAGTATTTGGAGGGCTATTACCGCTTTGAGCGAGGTGAGGGCGAGGGTCAATGCGGTCCGTGGGTCCTGAAAATTGTTGACCTCGATATACCAAGGTGGAATGGGATGCCGGACAGATCACGCATGGCCTCACTTTGGCGCTGGAACTGCTTCCAGTGGACCAGGGAGGACGGCACCGGGGAAAACTATATTCGTGGAGTTCACTCCGCTTTTCCAGTGTATGGAGACATTCGGCTGAGTTGCGAAGACGAATCGCACGGGCACAGGAGGCCCACAGTGACCTTGTTGATGTATGATGGTGGTATGATTGATGGGCATGACATTGTCGTCAGCTCCACCAAGGGCACCAGATCGACCGCATTGCAGTTTACCTCAAGGTGCCGCATCAGTAATGAGCTTGTTTTGAGGGCTATCGAAGTTCCGTCGACTTGGTGACGCCCATGTAGAAGGAGGAAGGGCTTAGATTTGTCTGGAGTTGCTAAATGTGAGACACCGTGTTCGATCAATAAAACAACCCATCGTACCTCACTTCTGTGTGCTTGTGTTTCATCGTGTTCAAGAACTGCCGTTAATTGGCCCACTGTTTACAATTTGAGGTCTCATTTGTACAATGTGTCTGTCCATATGACTATACCAGAGTCAGCAATATCAGAGTCCTGAGGTGAAGAAAATCCATGTATGAGTTGTAGGAAACATGTACATGCCGAAGCTCGGAAATTCGGCAGCGCAATTCATTTTTCTCCATGCAGCAATTTCTGGCAGCTCCCTTTCCTCCGTTGTCGTCATAACGGAAATGTTGTACAACATTTCATTTCCTGACATGGCATTACCATACTTCGAATTTGAAATGCGGCGCCGCATTTCCATATTCAACCTTGAACTATCCAAGCATGTCTAGTCGCTAATGCTTGTCCATGTCCATACTTGAAATGCGGCACCGCATTTCCATGTCCGTCATCGAAATTTCGTACCGGACAATGAAATGCGGCACAGCATTTCCGGAGAGCACAATGGAATGCGGTGCCGCATTTCCGTCGAAGGGTCTGGAATTGGACAAACAATGATGGAAGTTCTGCAAATGCGGCACCGCATTTACATGTTCGTCATCAAAATATCGTATTGGACAATGGAATGTGGTGCCGCATTTCCGTCCATCAAGATGGAATGCCCACACGGGTGTGGACAAACAACGATGGCTGTTTTGGAAATGCGGCGCCGCATTTCCCATGTCGGGCAATTGAAAGTTTTTACAGGACAATGTAAGTTTTTATAGGACGATGGAATGCGGTGCCGCGTTTCCATGAAAGGGTCTGGAATTGGGCAAACAACGATGTCCCGAAATTTCTTATTGGACAATGGAATGCGGTGCCGCATTCCCGTCTAGCATCATGGAATGGGGAGCCCAAGAACGTCGATGGGTCTGCAGTTGGAAAAATGTCCATCTCCAAAAGGTAAATGCGGCACCGCATTTCCATGTTCGACCTCCGCATTTCGATTTACATCCATGGAAGGAGCTGGCAATCGGCTAAACTGCCGTGTCGGAAACGGAAATACGGCACCGCATTTCCGTTTGTCCGAACAGTTTCTGATGTCCAAACCATGAAACAGAAATTTTTTCCTGCACCGGTTTTGGAAATGCGGTGCCGCATTTCCAAAGGAGGTTTTTGCAGTTGCCACATTTCCGTTCAGACATTGAAATGCGGTGCCACATTTCAGATTTTGGGAGGGACCAGGTTTGGACGATGTTGTCGTTTAGAAGCACATGGGAGAGGGGACATGAAGGACGGGGAGAATTCCCTTTATATACTCTGGAATTGAATTTAAATGTACAGAGAGTTCATTAAAATTGTATTAATCTTGAAAATCATCACTACTGTCGTCCTGTCCTTGACTGTCATGCTCCGCCTCTACCCCGTCATTGCCTTTCTCATCTCCAGTGGACTGCTCGTTGGCCAGGCTTTCGAAAATCCCATCTTCACCTTGCGGAACCGACCATCTCACCTCCGTTGGCTCGTCGTCCTCCCTGTCTGCATCGCTCTCATCCGCTGAATCACATATGAACTTTCGCACCCGTCTACCTGCCTCAGCTGTTGCCAACCCTTTCCTTATCCTTCTGTCCTCCCTAGCCCTCTCCAAAATCTGCTCTACTTTACTGGGATTCTCACATCGTTTAATCGTTGTATTTGCGAGTTTAGCTGCATAACTAGGAAGGGAGTAGTCCTTCACCGGGCTCGTCATGAAGTCGGCCCTCGCAAAGAACTGGACATTCTTCCTGGCAGGAAGTGTAGGCCTTACATGTTTCGACCCGGATCCTCCAATCCTGCATATAACAATCACCAACGAGACCACTGAGAACCACAGTCCGGATATGCGTTTGACAAAAAATCACACAGAAGGCTTTGCAAACTTACAATGTTTGCACTCACTCGTATTCCGGGTTCTCCTCGGCATCAATGTCCACTGTCTCTTCCTCCGAATCCGACGAATCCGAGGAGTCTTTGACTTCGATGGGAGCCTTCACATTCCGTTGCAGCCCTTCCAAATGGGATCCCCAGACGCCTGTGTCCAACTCCTAGGCAAAGAGGTGCCGGTCGGAAAACCGCCCAGCCCACATTGAGGCACCTGTTACAATGCCATCCACACATTATGACATGGCCCTTCAGATGTTGCGAATGAAAGCATAACGAGAGTTTGCAGAAAAGCATACAACAAGATTCTGCATACCTGTCCCACAGATGAGGTCGAGCACTGTGCCCTCCACATCAGTGCATGTCTCCATAATTGTCTGAATGAAGGCAGGGCTCCGAGTGCGTGAAAACCGCAGGGGTTCAGTTGAAGTGAGGCTATGAGGGAGAAGTTCCGTGGGAACGTTGTTGAACAGGACGTCGTAATCAATGGGGTCGCAGTTCGGGTCAACCAACAATCCCTCCTTCCGGAAAGCAAAGGTGGAGTTCTCCTTCACAAAGCAGTATGCATCGAACTGCTTTGTCTGCATACACAGTGGGGGACGATTAGAAATCGAATGCGGCACCGCATTTCAAGACTCCTAAGAAAATGAAAGGACGAGTGCAAAGGTCGTAATTACCTTCTTCCCTTCCGACCGAAGGCCCAATGTGTTGATGCACGTCCACTTCTTCTTGCGAATTGGGACGGCGCTCTTGCGGGTCCACTTCGCAATTCCTGTCTGCGTGTTTTTGCCTCTGCTCGCCAGGACAACCACACAGCCTCTGTCGTCCAACACCATGCGGGCGAGCCCAAATCCTTTCTTCCAAAAGTCCTCGGAGTACCTGTTCCAAGATGGCAAAGCTTGCAGTCCTTCCACAGGCTCTCCGTCTGGAATATCCAAGATGATCATATCACAAGACCAATCGGTGGCGTTTCCGCCCCTCCTGCAATCCTTGTCTGCACACACCCTCTCAAGGAACGAGACCATCTTCAGAAACCCGGGGGTGTCGGAAGGCTCTTCGGCAGCCGCCTTCTTCAGTGCTCTGCCCTTCAGACCCTCCATGGTCTTCATGTATGCCAACTTGGCTGCCCGTCCATCCAAAGCCGCCAAGAAACTCTCATTGACACACTGGACTACTGTATCGGGATCCACTTTCGGCCTCTTCATTTCCACCGGCTCGAAAGGGTGCCCCCCCGGGGGGTTGAAGAGTGCCTTCTTTGCCGAGCCAGTTCTCGTCCCTCTCGTGACAACGGTGGGCACAGGGGATTTTGGCTCCGTCTCGGGGGGTGGGCTGGTTGCAAAGTCTCCATCGGAGTCCTCTTCCTCACCCTCTACCTGCACTATCTGTTTCTGCTTCTTCGTTTTCTTGGGCGTCACAAATGCTGCTCCTTGCTGCCGAGTCTGCTTCTTCGACCCCTTCTGCTGAGCCTGCACAGCTGCATCCACCGTCTTCTGTGCCATTTCAGCTGCCTTTCTGGATTGTTCCAGAGCAGCAGCTTCCTTTGCCGACTCTGGCCGAGCAGGGACACGTCTTTCCTTTCTCTTCTCTTCCTTTCGCGTGCAGATCTTTCTCAGACTCGTCAACAATTCCGCCAGACATGTCCTGGTACCACGGGCATCCAACCAGATGCGCGGCATGCCATTGTTTCTGCATCTCGGGTGTGTAGACACAGCTTGGGCCCGCCACGGTCCAAGCCATGAAGAACGGGGGCTCTTGAGCCAGGGCCCCTGTCTGAAGAAGCACGTATTTCATATACCTGCAGGGCAGTCAGCATGCGTGAGCAAAAGTTGAGACCAACGTACTCGCAGAGTGCAACCGAAAACATAAAATGTGAATGCGGTGCCGCATTTCCCAGACAAACCTCATTACCAGGCTTTGCATACAAGGACAGCTGGGCTTCACCTGTAAACAATTCGCATTGCAGCTTTTCCCGCTCCATCCTGATGTGTAAACTCCACGCTCCTTCTTGCTGTCTGTAGCTCCCTGGCGAAGAGGTTGTCCTTGTAAGCACATCTGAAATGTGTCACATAGTCTTCCAATGTCTGTGTTCCATCCCATTTGACGTACAAGCCAAACGAATTTGTATGCATAACGACTTGCTCCTTCGCATTCGTCATTACCTGCGATTCCCACATGCATTGTCACGTAGCAGTTCAAGGAATTCATTTCAGAAATGCAAATCTGGGGAAGTACCTTGAATTACCTGGAACCACCAAGTCATGCGGTTGAGCCACACATCCACTGCAGGGTCGGAAACTTCGAGTGGAAAAGACCACATTGTCCTTATACTCTCCGATGCATTCCAGATCGACAGCCACCGTGTCTGCCATTTCCGATCCAATGTCAGGAGCAGGAAGAAGAGTGGCTATTGCTAGGAAGGAACTTCAGTGAATTGAAACATCACCTTCTCTTTCGCTTCAACACATGCCGTTGAGCAACGACGCAATGGCATGAGCGTTGCACGTGAGCGCGCGAGCGTACGCTCACGCAGGAGTGACGTGGCGTGAGCGTACGCTCACGCCAGCTGACGTGGCGTGCGCCTGCACACACGCTGACGTGGCGTGAGCATCATATCAGCATGCTGATGTGGCGGTAAATGATGACGTGGCACTGTCCGTCAACTGCCACGTCAGCATTAACATGCTGTTAGAGGACTATCGGGACTTAGACACTTATACGGGATTTGTAGGGTACCCTTAATTTTTGCACAGACTAAGACCAACAGGAGCCTTAGGGGTGACAGCAGCGCACTGTAGAGGGGGGTTACACAGCCCGTCACAGTCGTCACAGTCATCACAGCCGACACAGCCAACACAGCCCGTCACAGTCGTCACAGCCGACACAGCCAACACAGCCCGTCACAGTCGTCACAGCCGACACAGCCAACACAGCCCGTCACAACCGACACAGCCGACACAGCCGACACAGCCGACACAGCCACACAGCCAGTCACAGCCCGACACAGCCAAACACAGTCGCACAGCCAGTCACAGCCCGTCACAGTTTCACACAGCCAGTCACAGCTTGACACAGCTGTCACGATCATAGGGAACGAAGAGTAGGACAGGGAACGACTGTGGGGAACAACACCTGCGAAGGGAACATGTTAGTTCACAGACACGATTAGTGAGGGAAACGGTTAGAACCGCGGAGAGGAAGATAAAGGGAGAAACGGGGAATTGAGGGAGGATTCGGAGGAGGACTTCTTGGTGATAGAGGAGAGGGGATCGGGCAGAGATGAAGAACCGAAGTGAAGATAGAGAGATGATGAGTAGATGCTTGATATATGCAAGGCTGTAATGATATTGTAGAGTAGATTAGAGACACAATGGCTTCGGCCTGATACCTGATAAATCATAATCGGATACTTTTACGATACAATCACACTGTGTAGAGAGATCTGAGTGAAGCTGTGGAATGAATGGATGAGTTGATGGAATCCAATAGATTGATAAAGCAAACTGATACTTAATTATCAATGGTAAGATAGCTAACATGAATACCAAAAGGGAAACAAATAGGAAACACCCCCATGATACACTAGCTGTAGGTCATGACTGATTGTTCTGCGCGGGCTGAGTACTTAGAGATTTCCAACTCTTCAATCTTGGAGTTTCCGCCTCGAATAGCGAAGGGATGGGTGAGTAAAAGCCGCGCGACATTTGGCGACCATACTGGGGACCTGGGACATGAACAACCAGATGTGACAGGCATCTGGTGGGATCATGGTGGTTGGACCATTAAAGAATTTGAAGTGAATCAAATTCCCTGTGGAACGAAGGAAGAAAGATTGTCCAAACAATTCTTTCAAAGGTTCTTGGAATTGCCAGACGGTTGTAAAGAAAATATTCTTAAACGAGTGCATGATGCTGATCCAGAATGGGGTCTGGAGAAAGGAGTGATAAAGATTTATCAGGTAGCCTGTAGAGGAAGAGCACGTTGGTTACCAACATTGGTTTATGTGATAGCATTGCTATCCATTAAACGAGTAGAGTTTGAAGGCTGGGAAGAAAGAAAGGTGAATGTTTATACTCATATGCATGAAGAGCTTGTACTGGTAAAGAATTGGATTCCAAAGGATATTTTGTGGATCAAACTCACACCAAGAACAGCTTTTCAGACTTGTTTGCCATATGGTTATATGGTAACGGAGACTTCAAGTATAGCCAAGGGTGCATTGAAGCTTGAAAGAAACCCAGGCATATACGAGAGATATTACAGAAGAGAGTTTTGGTTATTGCCACATTAAAAGAAATGAAAGACATGGGACATGAGTGATGAAAGAGAAGCTAGACGACAGAGATATTCAGCAAAAAGAGAAAGCTATCTGAAAGCTAATTATCCATATCTTTGGGAGAGAGGAATAGACATAGGGGAATCATCTGGACCTCTCACACCATTAAGATCAAAGAGTGCATCACCTATACCGGAAGAACTAGAGTTGGATGCCACTCCTTCTGTTTCTTTGCAAGAAAGATTAAGGGAATTGGTACAGGAAGAAGATCAATCACGAGGTGAAAGATCTGAGGTACATCCTTGGATAAAAGACTTGACAGAAATCTTTGATAAGAGTTGGCATGGAACACCAAAAGCAGGAACTCCAGTTTCTGAAGCAGAAGGTGAAGAAGGAGAAGAGGATGTGGCAGAGCCAACGGAGAGTTCAGACTCTCCAACACCATTACAGTTGAGTTACATGAGTGAAGAAGAAACCCAAGGGCAGAACTTGGAGGATGAAAACAGAGAGAAGAAATTAGAAGAGGAAGAATATGAAGAAGTAGACCCAACAGCTGAGGTTGAGACTACAACCAGGACATCCCAACCCGTTGGACCTGGATCAAGTGGAGCACTTGGATCACAGGCCAACGAAGGTGTCGGCTCAGGGGGATCAGGCGGGCTGCCTGGATCTGGCTCTGGGGGGACAGGGAGTGTGGGAAGTAGTGCAACTGAAGCTGGGAATACTGTGAATATCGTGGGGCCAGAAGCAAGGAGTGCTCAAGGGCCACCACTTGGTGGAAGATCCACCACAAAAACAACAGGTCCAAAAGGACCAGCACCAGCAAGGGTGCCAGCACCTGTCAGTGGGCAGAAGGTAGGGCCACAGATGGCGTTACAACCAACACGGGCAAAACCACCCTTTCCAATATATTCAGGAAAAGGGGATCCCGATGTACACATTAGCCAATTTGAGCACATGTGTATAGTGAACAATGAGAATGGCGATGATGCCAAGATGAGACTGTTTCCTTGTTCACTTATCAAGAAAGCAAGTGAATGGTATGCAAGATTCCCTGATAATCATTTCCTAACCTGGAATGGCTTGAATACAACATTTCGAAATAGGTTCAGGACAAGTAAAACTGAGGATGAAGTGTATGGAAGTTTACAACAGCTGAAGAGGAGAAGCATGAAACTGTTGAAGAGTATATGGAGAAGATGGAATTGATGATGAAAAAGCTGGCTGCAGTACCAGCGCCCGGTTTACAGAAGACTTGGTTTGTGAGTGGACTAAGACCAGAGTTGCAAAAGAAAGTGGATATGTTACCCCATAATACAGTGGAGGAGGCATTTGAAACTGCGAACAGAATTGAGCAATTGGGAATGCTCAGGAGAGAGAAAAGAGAAGATGAGGACTCTGAGGATGAGTCAGATGAAGAAGAAGAGCAAGAACTAAAAAGAAAGAGTAAGAGAAAGGAGAAGTTGAAGAGGGATAACTATGAAAAAAAATTGGAAGAAATCTTGAAGAAGTATGCCACAGAGCTGCAACACATTGGAGGAAGGGTGTATGGTGTGCAAAGTGCCAGAATGAAGGCCATACCACCACAGAATGCCACATGAAGGAGAAACACTGTACTATCTGTAAAATGGATAACCATTCTACTGAGAATTGTTACTACAACAGAAGGACAGCTGCAAGAGAACCTAGGCAAGTAAGGGTGCATCAGGTGCAGCCCCAGCCAAGAAGAAACAATGATCAGGACCACTATGGTAGGTCTGGTGGTTATAACAATGGCATGGAAGGGAGAGGTAATTCAAGAGGGAATTACCAAGGAAATTCCAGAGGCAACTATCAGGGTAATCCAAGGGGGAATTACCAGCCCGGGAATCAGGATTATAGAAATAATCCAAGAACAGACCAAGGGCGAGGACCCAATGGTGAAGAGCTATGTTACTATTGTAATCAGCCAGGACATCGCAAGGCAGCCTGTTCATTCTGGATAAGACACCAGAATGAGATGAGAGCTCCTGTGAATGAGGGCCCAGTGGTGGCAGCTCACATGGTTAGGCCATGTGTTGTACCAGAAGTAAGTACAATGATAGTAACAAGAAGTAAAGCCAAACTAATACCTCCAGTAGAAGAGGAAGAAGATGAGACTGGAAGTGGCAATGATATGCCTGAAGATGAAGAGACTTGGAAAGATGAGAAGGAACTGCACAAGGAAGTGGCAGATACTATAAGGGAAATGCAAAAGAGTACTGATATTCCTGTGGCAGATTCCTCTGATTCGGATGGAGAAAAAGAAGGGAGTGAGGAAGAAAGGAAAAAAGAAGATGCAGACATGCAAAGTAATGAAGAGACTTTGGCTGAAGTAATATGTCAGACCAAAGCAGAAATTACCATTGGACAGCTATTAGCTGTGGCACCTTATTGTAGGCACAGGCTGTATCAAGCAATCAATCGAATTGCCCAGGAGACAGGAAACACAGACCTGAACAGCAAGGTGACCAGTTATAATGTGAAGCCGGAAGGGCGAGAAACAGTCATGGACTTTGATGATTCTATGCCAGTAATCCAATTGAGAATTGGAAGCACAGAACTAACTGATGTACTGATAGATGGTGGTTCTGGAGTAAATATCATGACAGACCAATTAAGGAAGAAGCTTGGTCTAAGTAACATGAAACCAGCCCCATTTACAGTAACAATGGCAGATCAAAGAAGTGTACAGCCATTGGGATTAATAAGAGGAGTTAAGATACAGATACAGAAAATGATCTTTATGATCACAGTAACTGTATTAAAAATGGATGAAGTCATGGAGGCTTACTCCTTATTATTGGGACGTCCGTGGCTGAAACAGGCCAGGGTATTCCATGACTGGAATTCTCAGTTACTAACCGTGCATAATGGGATACACGAGATACAAATTACCACAAAGAAATCTAGTAGATTACCTGCTACAAGAAGACCTCGAGGAGTCAGAGAGTATGACTGGAGAGGAGGACTGGATGAGGAGCAGGAAGCTACCCTATTTGCTGCACACCCAGAGTGGGAGCAGGTTGCAGAGATGCGGCTGGAAAGCCTAAGTTGTTTGAGAGGTATCTGCTGTGGTGTAGTGACAGCAACACCAACTGAAGAGGAAACCAGCATTTACCCATCACATTTCTATGAAGAAAGAGAAGGAGAAATAGAAATCCTAGAAGAACCAGCCACTGTGAGCTTACAGGATGAAGTGGTGACTGGTTGGACAATCACAGCTGATGAGCAGGTGAGAGAAGTAAATGTGGGAACTAAAGAGGAACCGAGGATGGTGAAAGTAGGAGCTGATTTGGAGCCGGAATTCTTCGAAGAAGCTAAAAGCTTGTTCATCAAATACAGAGATGTATTTGCTTGGAGCTATGAGGATCTAAAAGGGATACCACCTGAAGTCTGTCAGCATAAGATTGAACTGGAACCAGGGTCAGTACCAATCAAGCAGGCGAGGTACAGAATGAATCCCAACTACGCACAGAAGGTTGGAGAAGAGATAAAGAAGTTGGCTGAGGCTAAGTTTATATACCCAATAGAGTATACAACTTGGTTGTCACCCATTGTTATAGTTCCCAAGAAGAATGGCAAACTAAGAGTATGTGTGAACTATAAGAAGCTGAATGCTTGTACGAAGAAAGATCCTTTCCCTTTGCCATTCACAGAAGCAGTATTAGACACTGTGGCAGGCCATGAGATGTACTCATTCATGGATGGCTTCAGTGGTTATAATCAAGTGCAAGTGGCAGAAGAAGACCAAGGGAAAACAGCTTTCATCACAGACTGGGGGGCTTATGCATACAAAGTCATGCCCTTTGGACTTTGTAATGCACCAGCGACCTTTCAGAGAGTGATAAGTGAATCTTTTCATGAGTATCTGGATGATTTCATGCAGGTATTCTTGGATGATTTCAGTGTGTACAGCTCTAAGAGTGAGCACTTGCATAAATTGGAGTTATGTTTGGCCAGATGCAGGATGAGAGGTCTGGGCCTGAATCCAGAGAAGTGTACTTTCTGTGTGAACTCAGGGGTGCTTCTGGGACACATTGTGTGTAAGAAGGGACTCCTTGTGGATCCCAGAAAGACAGAGTCCATTAAAGCCTCTCCACCACCAGTGAATGTTAAAAGTCTACGGAGATTCCTTGGGCAAACCAGTTATTACAGGAGATTTGTCAAAAGGTATGCACAAATAGCAGCACCATTGAGCAAACTACTGAAGAAAGATGCAGTGTTTGCCTGGACAGCTGAATGTCAACAGGCATTTGAGGAACTTACACTGTCAGTAACAACTACACCTGTGCTGATTAACCCTCACTGGCATGTAGTATTCCATGTTCACTGCGATGCATCAGGAGAAGCGTTGGGAGCGGTGTTAGCCCAGAATGTTACAGGGAATATAGATTCACCTGTGTACTATGCTAGCCGGTTGATGAACAGTGCTGAAGGAACTATAGCACAACGGAAAGAGAAGCATTGGCAATGATCTATGCAGTGAAGAAATTCAGGCATTACCTGTTGGGCAAGAAGTTTATGTTCTATGTGGATCACCAGGCTCTGATATACCTGGTAAACAAACCTCTGATAAGCGGAAGAATAGCAAGATGGTTGATAATCTTGCACGAGTTTGAGTTCGAGGTTGTTTACAAGCCTGGGAGACTGCATCTTGTGGCGGATCATTTGTCACGATTGTCAACAGGAGAACCAGCCACAGGAATAGATGATCAATTACCAGATGCGAGTCTCTTTGCAGTGGAGGTGCAGGGAAGTGCAGATGACTGGTTAGATTGGCAGTGGCCAATCAGATACTACCTTGCTCATGGTCAGTGCCCACCTAGTTATGGTAAGGAGCAGAGGAAGAGAATCGCTATCAAAGCTTTACCTTATACTATGGTAGGAAGCAGAATGTATAAGTTAGGACCTGATGGAGTACTAAAACGATGCTTGTACCACCATGAAGTAAATAAAGTTTTGGCGGAAGTTCATAAAGGAGTGGCTGGAGGTCATTTTGGAGAAGAGACTACCAGTAGAAAGATACTACTCGCAGGATACTGGTGGCCTACTTTGTTCAAAGATGTACACGAGTATTGTCAGAAGTGTGATGAATGTCAGAGGCTAGGACCTTTGCAGAGATCTGGAAGGATGGCCTTGCATCCTACAATGCCTACGGAACCATTTCAGAAATGGGGACTAGACTTTGTTGGACCAATTAACCCACCATCCAAGAATACACGAAACAGGTACATAATTACAGCCACTGATTATACTACAAAGTGGGTGGAAGCTAAAGCTTTGAGGGACAACACAGCCAAGTCCACAGCAAGGTTCCTGTACGAGAACATACTTACACGATTTGGCTGTCCCTTAGAATTTATCAGTGATCAAGGAAGTCACTTCATGAATGAGACCATTGAGTTGTTGACTAAAGAGTTTATGATTGTGCATAGAAAGAGTACAACATATTACCCACAGGGTAATGGGCAGGCAGAGGCTACCAACAAAATACTATGTACTATCTTGGCTAAGATAGTCAATGCAAACAGAACGGATTGGGATACAAAGCTGCTGACAGCTTTGTGGTCATACAGGACTTCATATAAAGTCACCACTAAGTATACACCATTCCAATTAGTTTATGGTATGGAAGCCTTACTTCCAGTGGAATTCCTGTTACCTACCATGAGAACGGAGTGGGGAAAAGAATGGAATTGCAAGACTCCATCAAGGTCAGGAAACATGAATTATACCATGTGGAAGAAGTACGTGCTGATGCAGCTGATAATATGACCAGAATTCAGATGAAGCGAAAGGAACAGTTTGATGAAGGCAAGTTAAAGACTTTTAAGACGGGGGATTTGGTTCTATGGTTGCAGAAGAAAGGAAAGATTCAAGCTTCTAAGCTTAAATCACCATGGAAAGGACCTTATGTCATACAAAAGATGTATGATAACAACACCGCCATGTTACAAACCATTAACAAAGAAATGCTGGGAAGAGTCAATGCAAATAAGTTGAAGGGGTACAGTGGTATCCATGACAAACCCTTGCAGCATGATTTGCATGTTGAACCGCAAGAGCAGTCACGGGCTGCACCAGTGTTACGAACGGAGTATGGAGCACTTGTCGCTAGGCCCAGCATATATGACCAGGGTGGGCAAAACAAACGTGACACAGCCTATCACAGCCCATCAAGGCAAAACACAGCCTATCACAGCCCATCACAACGTGACACAGCCTATCACAGCCCAACACGGCGCAACACAGCCTATCACAGCCCATCACGACGTGACACAGCCTATCACAGCCCATCACAACGTGACACAGCCTATCACAGCCCAGCACAGCCTACTAAAGTTACACGATCCATAGAATCAGTGACAAGTGGACGCATAATAACTTCAGGAAAATGGCTGACGGAAGAGGAAACGGAAATTACTTTAAAAATAGACACGTGGAGGTCAGGGCGCGACACACAGCCGAGAAGGAAGTGCAAGAACAGGTGTCAAAAAGAAAGAGGACAAGAACGGCCGTCAAAAGGGATGAAAGGCGGGCCCATTAATGAATACGGAAAAAGGGAAACGGAACGAACGGCAAGTACAGAAAAGCGAATTCTTGTCACATGTGTGATCCTAGTGGACTATCCAACAGGGAAAGTCCACTAAAGAAGATAAAATCTAAAATCCAGTCACAGCGGATACAGCCAATAGAAAACCAGAGAAAGGATCAAGAAAATGGAGGGAAATTGAGCGCAAGAGGCGGCGTCGTTCTGAGTAACGGGCGTCTCGACAGGACAGACCATCAATGCTATACTTGGAAACTATGGAGGAACTAACAGACTATACGCTCGCAATATTACTTACGCAGTGGCATAGACACGAAAGGACAGAGCAGAGCTTTTCTCTTGAGCGATGCTTGCAAGCCCCGCAGGCTTACAAGAAATTACCCATAGCTTTCTGCGGCAACCATACGTTTATGCTTTGTGCACTACAGGCATTCCTGCAGTTGTTACAGCCAAAACAGTTCTGTGAGTCTAAATGAAGAGAGTGAGAGAATGGAGGAAATCAGGGTGAAGAGCACCACAATTCTGCAGAAACAAACGATTGCTACCCCACAGGCGATACAGATACTGGAGGAGCTGAGATTGCAAGGATTGCAAAGCCTAGATTGGACACTACACCATAGACAGTACATGTTACAATTTTTGCAGAACTTTGAGCCAAGGACAGGAACAACAACGGTGAAGGGAGTTGAATTAATGATTACTCCCCTATACCTCCAGCAATTGTTTCGATTGCCAGCAGGTCAGGTGCATGTGGAGGAACACAGGGCAAGACTGCAAATAGGGGACTTATTCCAAGAAGGGAGTTTCTTTAAAACTCAGGGTTATGCTTGTACCAAGGCTGTGTACCCAGGGTTAAAAGAGGTAGGCCAGGTATTGAACGTTCTGATTGCCATGAAACAGAACCAACAGTATTTGAGCAGATCCTTCACGGAGGAAATACTCAAAGGCCTGAAGGGACAAGAGGTACAATGGGCGGACATAATGTACAACGCACTGGTAGAGGAGATGAAAAGATTACAAGGTACTACCGCAAAGTCTCCTATCATAGTGTCTGGCCCAATCATTGCTCAAATAATCCTTGATTCTGGCATACTTAATGCGCAAGAAAGAAAGGAAATGGGAGTGTTTGAGCCAGAAACAACTGCAATGGAAGAGCAAGGCTCTTCACACAGTGAGGGTGGACTAGCAGGGCAACCGAGACTAAGAGGCAGAGACGGGGAAAGACTGTAGTGGCGGATCCACTGGCTTCACGGATTCCGCATGATAATGTTTCCCAAGCTCATGGCCAGGAAGGGGCACAGCAGCACAGAGAAATGCTATTACTGGAAGCAGGACCTTCAGAGAGGGAGGAGGAAGTTACTTCTGCATCACAACCATCACAGCCACCTGAACGACTTGTCACAAGGTCACAAGTTATCCATGCAGCTCAACCAGAAATAATTGATTTGGAAAGTGAAGGGTTAGATATTCCAACTACAGAACAGATAGTGGCAGAAATAGAGAAGGGGACCTTCTCTATGAATATTCTGGTCTGGTCAAGGAGACAGAAATCCCAGAGGTGCAACAGTTGCCCAAGGGAAATCCTGAGGTGCATATAATACACACACCTGTGTCGGAGGTACCACAGGCGGAAGGTCATGACACTGTAGCACCGGTGATAGATGAAGTAGTTCAGGAAGAAAATCCGGTGGGACAATGGCCTGAATGGTTAGTGAGACATCACACTGTTGAAGATCAGGAGGAACAGCAGCAACCTCACCATGATGACCCTCAACAGGCAATGCTGATGAGTTCCATAGGCAGGACACTTAATTTGTTTGGGGACTTATGTCAAATCCCATGTTCCAATTACCCAATTGACAGCCTTGAAGAGGAACTCAGGAAGGAGTTTGAGGCTCGACTTGCCACTGAGTGTGCAAACAAGGTCGATGAAGAGGTCACTCTCAAGATGAAGCAGGACTTGGAAATACAGAAATGGCTTTGCAATTGGCCAAGGAACAATTGATTGAGGCAGGCCTCGCGCAAGACCAGTTGCACGAAGCACATAAGCAACAGCTATACCAAATGCAGGTGCAGCATGAAAGCAAGTTGCAAGAACTGAATGCACTACATACGGAGTTGCAGACAGTGCATAACAGGATGGCGATACAATGTGCTACATTTACAACTATGCTTGACCAATCTACAAAAGAAATAAACAGTCAAGCGGAAAAATGTACGAAGGCAGAAGAAGAGAATGTTGAGCAAATGAAGCTCATTGTCGATATGAAGAATACAATCTGTCGCAATGAAGATACTTTCAAGCAATACAGGCAGATGAAGCTGATCAAGAGAAGCACATCGTGGAGTTGCAACAAACCATCATGGCCAATAGAAATGAAATCGCGGTCAATAACAAGGCTTGGAAGGAAGCCAATAATCTACTTGCTGCCTATGCGCAATTGGTTGAACCTCAGCGAAGCGCATGGAGGCTTTACAACAGCAGTTGGAATTGTACAAGCTAAGAGAGGAGCAAACTCTCAGGGAACCACAAGCACTTGGTGGATAACAGCCTTATGCAGGTCTGGTTAGCACAAGGGCCAGTAGAGGGCAAAGCACCACGGAAGCTCACCCAAAGCGAGATGAATGAGCTCAGGCTGCAGGTGCAGAACATTGCCACAACTACTATAGACAATGTCTATATAGTAGGATAGCAGAGTTACAAGAGGATGTAGACGGACTCCAGACTCAAGTGGAAGACCTCACTTCAAACATCGACAAAAGAGTCTATATCCCTCAGGAACAGCTAATGGCTTCTTATTTACAAGCCAGAACTTTGGCTTTTCAGTCTTCACAGGAGGTGCAGGAGATGCCAATGATACAAGAGCCAGTACCACCACCACCACAACAGGTCACTGTACCAGTAGCTGAACCTGTGGTTACTACAACCACACCACAGCCACCACAGCCGGAGGTATGGGGCAATGCCGCTTTTAACCCACCTAAAACTCCAGCTGCAAGGGAGTACAGTAGGGCTATGATTATGCCCTCAACCAAATTCCCATCATGTTGGCTTAGAATTTCCTCCGCAGTCATTCGCACATTACTACCAAATCATGCGCTGCCAGTGGCAACTAGGACTAAAGTTCTTCCGAACAATCGACATATGAATCATCATCACTTTGCACAATACTGGCACGAGGCAGGTACATGTTGAGGGAATTGGTTGCTTTCCAGGTTGTACATGGACTCATTTATACCAAGACCAAGGAGATAGCAAGTATTGTCATGGGTGGGCTATACTACGCTGCTTGTTTTCTGTACGTTACCACATTGAGCACAAAAGATGCAAACACGCTTCAAAGTTATTCCAGTGGAGATTGGGTATTACCTCGGTGCCACCCTCATATGTACCTATATGAAAAAGTTATGATGCAAAAGGATTCTCAAATTCGTTCATGGTTTCAAGCGGCCTGGAACCATTTGTCAACACAGAAATTTGGATTGATGACATTTTCTATAAGGGACATGTGGCATGGAAGTACTTGCACGCTGCACCAGTAATTGGTACCCCACTCACCTGGACAGACAAGGAGCTCAGTGTCTACACCAATTTTGCTGTTCAGCGGTTACACCAAGTTGTAAAATACAAACTTCCAGACATGGTAGGACAGCATTGTATGCCCCAGATGATTCCACAAAAAGTTCGAAAATTAAACACCTGAGAGGCGATGAGGATTCTGTACAACTGTTTCTTCACCGAATTCTTTTTGACATGGGAGAAGACTATGCAATTCAGATGGCAGAGAAGAAGAGACGGGGGTCTCCTATGCCGGAAAGGTTACCTCGATATCAGCCTCCAGAGGGCCTCACTTATCCAGGTAGTGATCAACCATCTCCGTCAACCAGAGACAGACCCGGGCTCGTACACACAGTCCGCCAAGAAACTCTCAACGTCAAAAAGGTGCTCACTCACAAAGGTTTGCTATCGAAATCAGTAAACCGTGAGGACACGGCTTTTTGAGGGGGGAAGGGGTAATGTTAGAGGACTGTCGGGGACTTAGACACTTATACGGGATCTGTAGGGTACCCTTAATTTTGCACAGACTGAGAGACCAACAGGAGCCTTAGGGGTGACAGCAGCGCACTGTAGAGGGGGGTTACACAGCCCGTCACAGTAGTCACAGCCGACACAGCCAACACAGCCTGTCACAGTCGTCACAGCCAACACAGCCCGTTACAGTCGTCACAGCAGACACAGCTGACACAGCCTGTCACAGTCATCACAGCCGACACAGCCACAACACAGTCGTCACAGCAGACACAGCCGACACAATCACAGCCCGACACAGCCGACACAGCCACACAGCAGTCACAGCACAGCCAAACACAGTCGCACAGCCAGTCCCAGCCCGTCACAGTTTCACACAGCCAGTCACAGCTTGACACAGCTGTCACGATCATAGGGAACGGAGAGCAGGACAGGGAACGACTGTGGGGAACAACACCTGCGAAGGGAACATGTTAGTTCACAGACGACGGTTAGTGAGGGAAACGGTTAGAACCACGGTAGGAAGATAAAGGGAGAAGCGGGGAATTTTGGGGGAGATCATTCGGTGAAGGACTTCTTGTCATGGAGGAGAGGGGATCGGGCAGAGATGAAGAACGAAAGTGAAGATAGAGAGATGATGAGTAGATGCTTGTTATATGCAAGGCTGTAATGATATTGTAGAGCAGATTAGAGACACAATGGCTTCGGCCTGATACCTGATAAATCATAATCGGATACTTTTACGATACAATCACACTGTGTAGAGAGATCTGAGTGAAGCTGTGGAATGAATGGATGAGTTGACGAAATCCAATAGATTGATAAAACAAATTGATACTTAATTATCAATGGTAAGGTAGCTAACATGAATGCCAAAAGGGAAACAAATAGGAAACACCCCCATGATACACTAGCTGTAGGTCATGACTGATTGTTCTGCGCGGGCTGAGTACTTAGAGATTTCCAACTCTTCTATCTTGGAGTTTCCGCCTCGAATAGCGAAGGGATGGATGAGTAAATGCCGCGCGACACACCCATATTCATGCCCAGGCTGGACCTGCTGTGCATACAAGATCTTTTAAGTCATTTTCACGCAACCGTATTTAGAGCCAAACACACTGTGGCAGGCGGTCTGTGGTAGACTGTTCTTGACTGAGCGAGTGAGTGTTTGGCTGCGTTGCTTTCCGTCCGGGAGTGTTTGGTTTCTCATGCGAGGTTTCTGTTTGCTTTTTGAGTGTTTGGTGTGTGTTTGTGAGCGAGCAATGCTGATGGTCCAAGTTTGCTCTGGCCCAAAAGCCACGGAGTCCTACATGGCACCCAAGGGATAATGTTGTGAAGGA